>VJMH01005293.1:0-22717 GCA_009835185.1 Aphanomyces stellatus | reverse complement strand
GCATTTGCCCGTGTCAATGTTGCATTTGTTGTTGTTTTCGCACGCGGCGTTGGATGTGCACTTGGCGCAACGAATGTCCTTGCCTTGGTACGCGGCATAACACACGCATTGACGGTTGATGCAGGCGCCGCCGACGCCGCAGTCGACGTCGCAGCTGTCGTCTTGCGTGCCTTCGCATTTCGTGCCATTGAAACCTGTGTAGCAGCGGCACGAATAGCCCATGGACGAGAGCGGCTGGAATGGATCCGTCGTTTGGCACGTCCCGCGGTTGTTGCAGAGCTGGCGATCGCCCGAGACACAGCCTTTGGGGCGGCAGTACGTTTCCTTGTCGACTTCCGCGGCCGCCGACGTCCACGCTTGTTCCAAGCACATCGAGTAGTCGACGCACCGGTACTGGGCTTGGATCGTCTTGTTTTGCCACGTGGTCGTAAACCAGCACTTGGGGTCGTCGAGCGAGAGCGTAGTGTCCGATGGACACTTTTGAGCTTTGAGGGGCGTGATGGCGGCGACGGGGGTGGGCGCACCAGCGACGTCGCCCACTGTAGTGGCGCCGTCGGTGGAGGATGCATTTGCTTGGAGGCGGCGACGACCCCCTGGGATTTGAGGTGGTTTGGGACCCGACGCCGTCGTTGTCGGCACTGTCGCGCTGGACTTCTTTGTGGTCGCGGGGGTTGTGTCGGTAGACGTCGTGGTATCCGTGGTATCCGTCGTGGTCGTTCCGGAGGCGCCACCACTGCTGCCGGTGCTGCCCGGTTGTTGCGCCTTGTCGACCAAGACGCACTGTGTGTTCAAGTACCCTTGGGTCGGATCCTGGTACTGAGGACACAGTCCCGACTGACCGCCGCGGCACACGGGCTTCCCGCCGTAATTGGGGGTGCACTTGCCCGAGACAAAATCCCCCTGGGAAAATTGCACGCAAACGGTGCTGGGGTATGGCTTGCAGTCCTTGTCAGTGTCGCACGCACCGGCGTTCTTGACGCGCGGGGGCGCAGTGGGCCTGGGTGTCGGCGACGTCTGCGCGGCGGCGAGAGCCAGGAGGTACGCGGCAACAAAGGTGAAGGCGAACTTCATTGCCAAGCGTGGAGAATATCCGAGAATGAAAAGAAGGCGCGATCGGCGGGGCAAGATGCAACTGACCTCAGCCCAAATTTCAATTGCGAAAAGGTGCTTTGGATCGGGCTTCGAATATTATTTTTCCACGGATTGTCATTATACGTGCGTTGACTATGGCGTGACTGGAATATTAAAGATCGCTTCGACGTCGTTGTCTCGCAGGCGTGGCGATCTCGGGTCGTACAATACGTACACAGTACGTACGTCCTAGTTCAGCGGAAAACAGCTAATTGAGGGTCATTGTGTACAATGTACGTACAACAGTGGACGGATTCGGAGGATACATTGCAGTGTTGTGGTCCCAGTTCGAATATGGAAAGCGAGGGCGAGCGTCGGATTGGATGAAATAAAAATTATTTGTGTTTCTACCAATCAAAAGCCATAAAATAATGTTGCTGAGGTTTCATTGGCGGATAAACACTGAAACACTTGAGATCTTGCACGAGATTTGGCGCGATGGAGTGAGGTGTGACAAATGCGCTTCACATCTCACCAGCGATGGACGAGGACTTGCGGAGAGCGATGTGTCAGTAAACGAGGACAAGCATGCCCCCGGTGACTCACCCGTAAGTCAACTCTGTACGAGGACACGAGGAGTGCCTTCGGGGTGACAAGGACAACGAGGTGTGTTAAATGGACGTGAAATGGGTCTCAAGAACGATCGCAATGTCTTGGCCGTCGTCCCAGTCAGCGGCGGCGGTGGCGGCGCGGGGGCGTTGCAAGCTCCACCCGATCACCAGCAGCACCACGACAACGCCGCTTCCAAGCCACATGGACCGAGTCCCATCGCCCAACGCCTCGGCGAAATCTGTGACAAAGATCGGCGAGGCGCGCTCGGCGGCGTCGCAGTCGGCGGGCGCGAACCCGACGACCCCATGTTCCAGGTCATAGAGAACATTGTGGTGCGCCAAGATGGACGCGCCGAGGATCGTCGCATGTGCAAACTCGCGAAAAAAGAGCGCCGACTTGTATGTCGTCGCGTCATCATCGTCCTCGTCGTCGTCATCGAGGGTCTGGGCCATGTACTGCCGTGGGGCCAACTCCATCGTCTTGCCTTGAAACGTAAACCCAATTGTCGGCAGCGCTTGCAACTCGTCGGGGGACAATATGTAGAGTGCAGCATCTTCGTATGCCCCGCCTCCCGTCGCGCGCCGCCACGCCGCCTGGAACGCTTCCTTGGCCGCCATGGGCATGTACACATAGGTCGTGCCGCTGTCGAGGACACACCCGCGGTCGGCATTGTACACGACCGGATCGACGTCAACGACGTGGCCACCGACATCGACTTGATCTAGCGTGACTGTCCAGTAGGAATAGCCCGAGTCGCGACGGAGGGGGATGTACGCCAAGTGTGTCATGTTGAGTGCGGCGTCGATCCCACCGAGAACCATGCGACCGCCCGTGTCCGAGAGACATTGGGAGAACGCTTGCGTGGCGAGCATGCCTTGGTCGAAGAGTTGCATGAAGACAGCATCCTTGTCTTGGGACATGCCCATGATGCCGTCGCTGCCTTGCTTGATGAATGCGCCGCTTTCGCGCTGCATGCACCCAAAGACGAGGTTTGCTTTGGTCGTTTCGTCGTCGTCTTCATGCACAAAGCGCACGGTGTCGCGCATCTTGAGGGCACTCCACTCACTGCCTTCGACATAGGCCTCGGTCACTCGACAGTCATTGTCGAGGTCGGCACGACAGAAATGGGTGTTGCTGCAGGCTCGAAGCCCCAGCTCGTCGTTGGCACCGCATGTGATGACCTCGGCCGACGTTGATGGTGTGTAAAATGGATGGGCATGGTGCTCGCCGCAGTCGCACCCGACGCACGCAAACGCGGTCACGGCGCTGCCCGTGTCGACAATCAAGTCGCGCCGCTGGGCGTCGGTGCCGACAAAGATGGTCGCCGTGTGGACCCCGCGACCTGCCGTGAGCGGCGCGTCGATGGAGCGAAGGGATGGCAGATGGTAGACGACGTTGCGTCGACCTTGGAGAAGGAACACTGCTTCTTCGTGGGTCGTGGTGAGCCGCGTGAGTGGCAAGGTAATGGCGCGCTGGAGTGGCGTTGTGACGCCATGGACGTGTGCTAGACACGACGCCACCAAGAGGATGCCAGCATGAACGAGCATGGTCGACCAGCGACACACACACTCGATCCACAAGGGTGTCGAAGGGACAGAAATGGAAACAAATCTTCGGGAAATGTAACGGCTGGTCGCGACTGTTCAAGATCGCATCAGTCCATCGCACCATTGGTAAACAAGTCATATGTACGCCCGACGCTGGACCATGTGAGGACTCATGTCGTTGAGTTGTAAGGGTACGGGAAGAGGGTCATTGGACCGCCGTGCAGGTGGCGGACCGACAGAGTCGAAATATAACCGATGGTACGAGCCCCCCTCCACAGTCATTCGAGTGTGACGTCCATCGGCACATGCAATTCTATTCATGTAGAAAGTCGGTCTATCCCAAGGCTACGTCCATGGTCATCATGACGATAAAACCGACGATAGTTCCGATGGTTGCGAGCTTGGAGTTGCCGCTTTGGTGGGCTTCGGGGATGAGGTCATCGACGACGACAAAGATCATGGCACCAGCGGCAAACGAAAGGGCGTAGGGCAGGATCGGCTGGACAAACATGACGGCCGCGGCGCCAATGATCTACACACACGAGGTGTCATGCTTCCAACTGAGGGACCAAGGACGTCGTACGCCGCCAATGGGTTCAACGACGCCACTGAGCTGGCCCCACATGAATGCCTTGAACGGCGACATGCCTTCGCGGCGGAGCGGCATCGACACGGCCAACCCTTCGGGAAAGTTTTGCAGACCTACACATGTCTCCGTGTGTAAAAAATGTTGACGTCAAGACGGACCAATGCCAATGGCAAGGCTCACGGCGTTGGAAAAGGTCGCGGTCGGGCTGTGGCCAATGCTGCCAAAGCCAACACCGACTGCCATGCCTTCGGGAAAGTTGTGGACCGTGATGGCAATCACGAGCAAGATGACACGGCGGTAGCTACGTTTGAAAGGAGAAGGTGGAGGACAATAATCGGTCGGTCGGTCGTCTACCTTTGATCCTTGGACGAGACAAAGCTCGCGATGGCGTCATCGTGGCTCGCGGGCGATTCCACTTCGTCGACTGCAACATGGTGTCAAGAAGAAGCGGAGGAGCATGTGATGTGTACCACTTGGCTTGCGGCGGCGCACGTTGGAAGTGCCGCCGCTGCCCTTCTTGACTGAGCTGTACGCGTAATCGTCGTCCTTCTTTTCCCAGTTTTCAGGCTTTGAGCCGAGCCCGAGGAGCGGCAACGCTTGCTCCGTGAAGAGCATCGAGAACGCGCCAAGTCCAAACCCGATGGCCGCGGGCAAGAACGCCCACCGGCCGTCGGGGCCGTAGAGTGGCGATTGTTCGGCGATTTCGATCGCGGGCGCGAGAAGAGACCAGTAGGACGCGGCCAACATGACACCGGCAGCAAAGCCCTGCGTCGTACATGAGACACATGAGAAAGTGAAAACACGAACGAGCATGGTGTCCAAGATCTGCTGACTCAACGCGCGGTTCTCGACGTCGAGGATGAACACCATCGCCGATCCCTACAACACATCGCGTGTCCAACTGAGAGAGAGGTGCTGAGTACCAGCGCCGTGAGACCCCATGTGACGAGCGTGCCGAGGATAGCCTGGAAGACGGGGTGGATGCCTTCGATCATGCTTGCCTTGCGCGCGCAGAGGTCGACTGTGACTGCTTTGGCTTCTGTGGGGACAAGTGTTGCACTGGCGGCTCATGTCAGTGTACTCTCCTCAGAGAGCGCCTGTGAGTCCATCTAAAGTCAGGCAAAAGGTGTCTCGCACTTCCGTTTGAGAGTCATATGAGTATTTATCCGACTCGCCATTCAATATTAAATAAAAATCGTGATATTTGATTTAACAAGTAAATAGAATAATTTATCTTTCCAATATATTTTCCAATTCAAATGATTCCAGAGTGAGTTGAATGAGGAGTAAAGGGAGAGCAACTCTCCTCTACTTTTCATTGTATTGCATACAAATGTCCAGTTTATTTTATATACTTATGGTCATCACGAGCCAATCACAGCGCCAGCACCACCACACCTCGGTTTGGACACAAAAGTGCGCCGCGGATCACCATGATGCTCACGTCCAAGACGTTTGCGCGCCACTTCCATCGGTCCGTCGGCATCGTCGGCATGCCGAACGTAGGCAAGTCGACTCTCTTCAACGCCCTCACGCGGACTGGGCAAGCGCAGGCGGCAAACTACCCGTTCTGCACGATCGACCCGAACGTCGCGCGCGTGAGCGTGCCCGACCCGCGCGTGCACACGCTGGCCAAGCTGGAGCAGTCGCAAAAGGTTATTGAGACGCAACTCGAATTTGTCGACATCGCCGGGCTCGTGCGCGGCGCGTCCAAGGGCGAAGGGCTTGGCAACAAGTTCCTCGACAACATTCGCCAAGTTGCGGTCATCGCCCACGTCGTGCGGTGCTTCGAGGACATCAACATCCTGCACGTCGAAGAGACGGTCGATCCACTGCGCGACCTCGAAACGATCCGGACGGAGCTCCTCTTGGCCGATCTCCAGACAGTCGAGAAGCGCTTGCAGACAGTCGGAAAGAAGAAAAAGTCGACGGAACCGGGGCTCCCGCAACTCCAAGCAGTCCTCGAACACATCTTGCCGATGCTTGAAGACGGCCACATGCTCACGGACGTCACGTTCGAGCACCCTGAAGAACGGCTCCAATTCGATCGGTTGCAATTGCTCACGACGAAAAAAGCATTGTATCTGTGCAACGTGTCGGAAGACGACGCGGCGACGGGCAACGCGATGACGGAATCCGTCCGTCAACACGTACGAATCTACAAATTGTCTGGGTCTGTCATGCTGACTTGTTCAGGTCGAAGCGCAAGGTGGTGTATGCCTGACGGTCTCGGGCGCGCTCGAAGAGTCGGCATCGCAGTTTGACGACGACGCTGGCCAACTTGAATACCTCGAATGCGCGGGCTTGTCGGAAACGGGGCTCACCCAAGTCATCCGGGCATGCCACGAACTCTTGAACCTCCAGAGCTACTACACGGTCGGCCCACAAGAGGCACGCGCATGGACGATCCCGCGCGGGACGCTGGCGCCGGCCGCCGCGGGCGTGATCCATTCGGACTTTGAGCGACTCTTCATCCGCGCCGAGACCATCGGGTTTGACAAGCTCGTCGAGGCGGGCGGCACCAAGCAAGCGCGAGACCAAGGCTGGTTGCGCACCGAAGGCAAGGACTATGTGTGCCAAGACGGCGACGTCTTTCATTTCCTCGTTGGGCGATAAGTCCAACACGTCCGTTTGATGGACCATTCGTGGTCGTGTGCTCGTTGCAATCGCCAATCGTTTCTCTTGAAAGGCATGTGTCTGGCCAATCGAAAAGAGGGAAATGGACTAGTCACGTTGGTTCGTCACGATGACATATCGATGCGACAATGCCAGTCATTTTCGAGCCGACAATAAAACGAGTGTGCATTACAATCAAAGCGCGTGGTACGGTGCACGCCGCGCCTGCGTGTGCATGACTTGGAGCGCGACAAAGGCGGCGGCCCCCGCGACGAGACCAACGCCGACAGACCAGAGCAAGGATGCTTGGCCCAGGTGAGCCCCGTCGGCGGACGCGGCGACGGCGGTCGTGTTGACTGGATCTTCAACCTGGCCCGACAAGTATTCGAGATTGTCTTGGGGGTAGTCAAAGGTCGCGCATGCTGCGTCGCCGTAGAGAAAGCATTCAAACATAAAGAGTCCATGCAGCGGGCGGATCGCGGGCACCTACAAAGGGCGTGAAGAAACAGGCCACGTTTTGTTATACCATGTGCCCGGCGCCCTTGACCGTTTTGAACGTCAAGCCCGCGTACGTTTGCGAATACCCGGCCAATTGCCGATCTGGGCCAAACCACGACTTCCACTTGTCTTGGACGGGCAGATGGAGTCCCTTGTCGCTGGCAATCCATCGTTCCGTGCCCATAAAGTTGACGACGGCGTCGGCGTCGCCGCTGTAGATGAGCACCGTCAAGTCTAGGTCACCATGTGGGAATTTCCGAGCAGGTTCACAAAAGGAGACAACATACTCTGCGCCAAGATCGAGTGGTACTTCGGCAGTGCCGAAAGCGACCGCGTGTACGTGGTTGCAATGTCCATGTTGCAGTTGGACCATGCGACGAGCCCGGGGCCGTCGACGTGGATTGCACGCTACGGTTTCACAATCCGACGACATCATTCACAACCCCACGACATACCTGCACGTCGTTCAAGTTCAAATAATCTTGCGTGTACTTGTCGGTGCACGGTTCAATCTTGCCGCGGTGCATGGGGCGAATGTTCATGTCCTTGCGGTGGTGGAGCATCCCGCCTTGGTCATTCGCCAGCAAACACACATCGCCGTAGATGTAATATGGGTTGAAGTAGGCCATGTCACTGGCCCAAAGCCCTTCCTTGACCGCGGCCTGGCACGGCGCGCTGCAGTTGGCTTGCGTAAACATGCACCGACCGATCTCGGTCTCACACTTGGCAACCATGTCGTCGTAGTTTTCCATCGAGATGAGCGCGTGCGCGTAAAAGTAATCCATGTACGCGTTCCCGTCAATGTTGGCGTCGGTGTAGGGGTTCCCGACGGCCAAGCCGCGCAACGCGAGACCATCGACGGGCGCGCGGAGGAGCGTGTCGACAAGGTACGGCACGTATACGCCGGCGTAGCTTTCGCCCGTCACATAGAATGGACGGTCGTGGAGCGTCGGAAACGCCGCGAGAAACTGGCCGAGGAATTCGCGGATCCGATCGGTCGTCACGTCGTCGTTGTAGTCGGTTGCGTTGAGCACGGGCTGGCTGAACCCGACGCCGGCGGGCGACTCCAAAAAGACCACATTGGCCTTGCGGTTCCACGCATACGGATTCAACTTGACCGTCAAATCGCTCTCGACCACAAACGGCCCGAGTTCCGTGAAGAACCCACCGAGCGACGAGCAGCCCGGGCCGCCGTTGAGCCACATCACGAGCGGGTCGTCCTCGGGCGAACTCTGCGACTCGACGAACCAGTAAAACATCTTTTGACCGTTGCTTGGCAGTGCCAAGTGGCCTGCAAAGTTGCGAAACGAGATCGGGTGCGGGTCGCGGTAGTTGGGCAGGTCTTCGATCCAGTGCTCAGCAGCTTGGGGCGTGAGGTCGCTCGTGGCATGCGAGGCGTGGTGGTGGTGGGTTGCCGCGACGACCAGCGTGGTGGCCGTTACGATGACGGACCAAAAGAAGGTTGGGTAGTGCATCATGGAGGGTATCGAGACCCACGTCGAGGACAAAAAGTGGTTAAATGTGATGCGCGCCGCACGATGCGATCTCGTTGAAAAGATACGACAGGATAGGGTTGTGGTTGAAGGTGGAAGATCGCGACAGGTGCACTTGGATAAAGTATGGTGGCCCTGGATTCAACGCGACAAGCCAAATTCAGAAGCGCCCCAGCACATCCCAACTCAGAGGAGGCGCGAGGGGGCGTGGAGGAGACGACATGTTCAGGTGTCCATGGCCACATACAAGATTGCGTAAACACAACGAGGGAACGAAAACGAGTGGCTGAGACGACGAACCACGTGGGCGTCCTTGAAGTTGCACGTGGAGCCGAATATGATGTACCGTCGCTCGGCATAGATGGGCTACTGCATGTGCCAAGGAAAACAACAGTCGTCGCAAGGTCAAGAAGCATGCAGAATGAACTGAAGGGCTTCATGGGTTCGCTAATTTTACGACTCTGGTTGAAGTTGCGTGGCCACTGCACATTCGAGAGAAGCAGTCAATATGCAGCACTCTAGTTGACGTGCTTCTTCTCATGCCAGTGACGGCCTTGGGCTTTCCGTTAGGTGTGTCCCCATCGTTTCGTCCCATTGCAAGTCTTTTGATATTCATTTACCTCACTCATTATCCGTTGGAGAGGTAGAGATCGACAAAAACTGACCGGAGCCCCCCCTTGGGGCTTTTCGCGGCGGGGAGAATGCCTGCAAACCAATCGTTCTCGTCGTCCGAGCTCGAGGATTCCACCTCGACTAGATTGTCGGTCGTTTCCTCCATCATTGTGTCGTCTGGCACCACGACTGGCGCACGACGTTCGACTTGGTGTACACGCGGCTACGAACTGTTTTAACAACGTTGTGGATTGAGAGTATGAGGTATACCGAGTCCCGTCGGCTTGCCTTGTTCTCGACCATCTCGTGCACGTGTGTCCTTTGACGTGTTGTCGTTTCATCGTCGATCGTCCGTTCGTTTCCTGCTTCGATCGTTCCTTCGTTGTCAAACAAGAGCACCATGCCCGCGTCTTCACACAACCGCGCGACGCCAAAGAAACACGCTGCCACCGCGTCGACTTGAGCTGGGTGGCTGGCGTCTGTCGTCTTCTGCGCGAGTCGGTCCAAGACCCCATCGATGGTTACCCACAGAGCATCGCCTACCACGGTTGGAGAGGCCATAGATTCGATGGCCATGACCCAACGAACCCGTCTCATTGGCCGTGGACAGCAGCAGGTTGTCGACCACGAGCATTGGTGCCATTTCGTCGAGTGCACGACAGACATCGGTCATGGCGAGTACCCGCGCCGCAAGCGCATCCATGGAGAGAGGCGACGCGCGAGCACATTGGGCTTCGAGCAACGCCAGCTCTGTCTCGATGTGCTGGAGACGCTGCTCTCGACTGGTCGGTGGTGCGTCGACAGGACCTGCGCCGGCGTCCATGTGCCGGTTGGAGGAGTTCGAGCTATTTTTAACAAAAACAATAGCCTCGAGGACGAACGAACGAACGACGTGACGACGCTTACAACCCAACGACAGCGACAAATCAACCTCGGCGGCTCGGACGCGCAGCTAAATAAATGGTTCCCACAAGGCGACGACGCCGTCAACTCGGGTATCGCCGCACCGCCAGTGAGAAATAAATACATTTGTATTTTATCCAACGACGACGCACGCAGCCCATGACTTTATTTCTTTTTCGCAGCGAGGTCCTTGGCTTGGTCTCTTTGCAGTCGCAGGAGCATTTTGTTGGTGACTTTGATGCGAAACGCCGCGGCCAAGAGGGGTTGGGGCTGGAGCGTTTCCTAAACAGCCATAAAAAATGATATAAATTACGAGGCATGGTAGATCGTGTACCGCTTGGCCGGCAAACGTATTGAGATATCGCATCACGTCGTCGATGGACTGACCCAACAACGCACGTTCAGACTGGTGCAACAACGCGAGCGAAATCCGAAACATGATTTTCCAGTTCTTTTCAAAAAGAAACACGTCCCAGATCGCGTCCAACGTGGCTTTCGGCAGCGCGTTCAGATACAAAAAGAGCGTTTGGAACCACCCGACGAGGTACATTTCAACCATGATGTACTCGGTTTGAAAGTGCGCCGCGAGCGTTGGGAGGCCCAATTCAAAGAGCCGGCTAAATTGATAGCAATGCAAGTGCAACTTGTCCAACCCAGGACTGCACGAGAGACACATATATCATTTCGCTACTCACGAGACATACCTAAACATTTCGCGCAAGCCATAGCTTTCAAAAAGCGCGACCATGAGCCAAAACGTTGTCTCGACTTGTGTGGTCGTGGCCGCACGTTTTTTTCGCGGCGAGGCGCCGCCATACTAGGCATTGTCCGAATTTTGCCATGAAAGCCAAAGATGTCGTACCGTCATGTCGGCGGCTTTGACATGTTCAAGCAGATGCGCCGTGATGTAATCCATGCCTTGGCAATACCCCACGTCTGGAAATCGACCCGAGAGTGCGTGCAAGATCGCACTCAACTGCTGCTGGAGCTCTTCCTCGGTGTCGACAGGCTCGACGCAATCATTGTCCGACCTACAATCTCCCAACTTTGAGCACCACAAGGCTACAACTGCAAGTTGCCGTACCGACGGTGCGGGGCCACGCGACCGTACGTACGGCGTACATCCGTCAAGATTGCATCAGTCCAATCACCTTTCGAGATGGCCATGTGCATGTACGTGTCATAGTCGTAGTCGGACGCGGCTTGTAGCGCGTCGACGCTGCGTTCGTCATCGTCATGACGAAACATGACACAATACACTTACCCCGTCACGTGCTGCCAAAAGCGGAGGCGCAAGCGTGGTGTAAACGTGCCGTAGCGGACGCAGAAGCGAAGGACGCGGCGGTCGGCAAGCAGATGCTGCCGCGTGCAGCTATTGAGTGCCGCACATCGGGCCACCGTCGGTGCACTACACCAACGGTTGAAAGGCGCCAGGATAGATCAAGCCAAACCAGCCCGAAAACGCGAGTATGGTGAGGAGGAGATAAGGCGTGTCAAAGCATTTGTCGGCGGGGGAGGCTACGCGTGCGGCCACTGAGCACAACCGACAAAGAGATAGAGGGTACCTTGGGCATCGCTGGCCAAACACCCAAGCAGATGCCGCGAATCTAATGCAATGTCAACGTCCGAGGCGTAATGGAGTGGACGCACCCGCAAGGAATTGCAATGGACTGGTTGTGCTCTCCATATCAACCTGCAGCTTCTTCTCCACAAAGAGCTCCTGCGCGAGTCGTGTGCCCAGCATCCCAACTTGCTTTTGCACGTGCTGGGACGTGGTCGACACGCGACGCTTCAGGACCGTCATGCCGACCTTGGCCTTGTCCATGGCGGGCTGGAACTGCTCTGCGACGCCGCTCGAGCGGATGCGGTCGCGACCTGTCGAGGCGGCCGACGTCGCCGTCGTCGCGATCTTGACAGTGAGTTGCTGCAGCTGCGGCGCCCATTGTTTCTTGGCCGCCATCGCAGAACTCTTCATTTGTTCGATGCGCTGCATCCATCCTGTCCCAGACGACGGAGGTGGCGGTGGCGTGATGATATGAAGAAGCGGCGGCGGTGCGATGGACGTGCCATCGTGCGCACCGGCGGTGGAAGGGGACGGGGCGGCAGACGGCGCACTCATCCGATCCTGCGCGCTTGCCCGAAAAGGAAGTTGCGACTTTTGCCTATATTTACTCACCCGCAAATAGTGTATGAACTTCATTTGACGTGATTCGATTGGCTCGTGGCTGTCAAATCGCGAGTGTGGATTGGTCAATATGGACGCGTTCATGATTCGCTCACCAAGAAGTAATGGAACAATTTGATTGGCTGAAATAATTTACAGCCACACGAAGAAGTTGGATTGGATGAAATTAAGGGAAGAAGCAATTGCATTGGAGCGACGATTGAATTGATGATTGGCTCAAATCATTTACGTATTACAACTGGATTGGTCTATTGTTTGAAATAATAAGTACGATATGATTGGTTAAAATGATTCAAAATGAAGATATTGATTGGCGGATAATTTAAATTTCGGATTGGTGGAAGGCTCACAACCGAACAAGCGGTAGGGAGAAGCGCGAGCGATCAAGACAGAGGAAAGCCACGATGAACAAGGTCCAGAAGCCCATGACGCAGCCGATCAATTTGATCTTCCGCTTCCTGCAGAATGTACGTACCCACTGCGTCGCATGCCCGCGGGGGAGAGCTCACAGTCTCTGTAGAAATCTCGCGTGCAGATCTGGCTGTACGAACAAGTGAACACCCGCATCGAAGGCCGCATCATGGGTTTCGACGAGTACATGAACCTTGTTTTGGACGACGCAGAAGAATTGGACGTGAAGAACCTCAAGCGCATTCCTCTGGGTCGTATCTTGCTCAAGGGGGACACCATCACATTGATGATGGCAGCAGACGGCGGCAACAATTAGGTTGCGCGCCAGCGTCTGGCCTGTCGCCCGCCCCCTCCTGAGCACCCCCTCAAGGCACTGAATTGTCGTCTCGGCAGCGGCGACACCCCATGCTGCAGTGCCCTATTTCAACATGTATTATGTATTCCACCCTGCGTTGCGCGACAGCCGGCACATGTGCACAGGAGACAGCATTCCAAGGAGCACGCCGTCCCCAGCCTCCATGTCCCATATCCACACAAAGGCCGAATGGGGGTAGCACCTTGCAGCCGTGTCCTGTAGGATCCCTCGACTTTAGATAACACTGTCGACGTCCAGCGACCTCGACTGTCTTCCTGGCACAATTCATGCCGATGCGAGTCGCATGAACCCAGGATTGTGAGACTCCAACATTGTCCATGTGCCTGGCTGTGCATCATGGGGATCGATCGATTGACCCCGCTCGTGGTTTGTCAAAGTTGCTTTCGTCGATTTATTGGGCAAATCTTTGGACAACAACCATGGGGGCTGAGGTTGCAGCGCCGCGAGCCATCGCATCATGGATGGAATCGACATATCTGGGGCGGACGGGAAGGCGACTCGTCCCTTGGATCCCACAGTACACGGATACACACTCGACGCGCATGAGTGCATTGACGAGTGTCAACCACCGCCTCGAGGCATCCCACTAGGCCCACCGAGGACAGAGTGACGAAGATACCGTCAACATGTGTCCCATGTGGCCCCACTTGCAGTCGCGCCACTCGCTCGGTCGCAGCGACCGTGAACCTATGATTCACTGCTTGCTTGGGCATTGTTGACACTGCCTGCGCCATCCACGGCGTCTGCGCACTCGACTCGAGTCGGTCCCAGCCGTCCAGCTCATGTGCCATCGCATCCTCTCGTCCGTCCTCTTTCTCGTACATTGTGCAACGATGGGACAGATGTGTCGCTCGCCACTCCCAAACTCGTCGTCTGAGGTGTTGGGTGTTTCGATGGAGGCTTTTACGGCGTCTCTACGCATGCCCATCTATATTGTCGACACAAGTTTTATCAACCCCCATGTTGAGAGTCTGTCAGCTGGGTGTGTCTGCGCCTTTGGACATGTGTGGGTTCGTCACACGATGTGGGTAGGGTTGATTGTCTTGACTATCGACAGCGTCGTCATGTACTGCAACGACATAGGTCACGATCGATGGTCGTGACGACGTCAATCAAACAGGCCAGCGAAGACGAGGATGACGTGGCATCGCGTCCGACCACCGTGACCTTGTACCTTGTATGTTCAATGTTGGGGCAAACATGAAATTCCGTGTACTTCGAATGGATGCCACTTATGCCCTCTGCATTTGACGCACAAACGTTCTTGTCAGAGCCCATCGCTTCCAGCTCTGTTGTAGGTTGCTATTGCATCGTACGACTCAAACGTGAAAACTGCAAGCAGTCAACCAAAACAAGGCAACAAACCGCAGTTCAGGTTTGTCAAAGTGCCCCCTGAACTTATTTCGAGATCTTCTTTTCCAATCATGTGGAACGTTCGATCAGGTGACATTTATCTACTCATGACAATATAGCCAAGTCATCGTCTCAACCTCGAATAGCCACGAGAAGTTTGTAACCATCTCGGCATGCTTCACGGTCGATATCGTCCATGCCTTCGTCGATATCGTCCATGCCTAAAGTACCAGTGCACAGACATTCGCCCAAGGAATGCACCATCGCACATCATTTGCGACATTGAAGCAGTCTTTCCGAACAGCCTCGACAAAACTATCTTGTCCGACGATGCCCATCATGTTCATGTCCCTCTCATCATTCCATCTTTCTCGCTCGAGGCAACCACCATGGCCTTGTCGTCGGCGCAAGTCGGCGTCGTCGCCCTCGTCCTAGCCTGCGTCCTCTTTGGCGCATCGCCGCTCTTCTTTTACCAACTCCAAGCCGTGCCAAGCATCCAAGTCCTCTGTCACCAGCAAGTCTGGTCCTTCGTTGTCCTGTTACCGACCTTTGTGTGCCACGTGCCCGACTGGTCGGTCTATTGCGCCACGGTCCTCACGCGCCGCAACCTCTCCATCTACTTTGTGTCGGCCATGGTACTTGGTGGGTCGTGGCTAACTTACCTCCTCGGGGTCATGCACGGCAACATTGTCGAGACGAGCTTGGGGTACTTTATGAATCCGATTTTGGGGGTCGTCTTGGCCGTCGTTGTCTTCAAGGAAGCGCTTCGGCCGTGGCAATATGTGTCTGTGGCCTTGGCGCTCTCGGGAATCCTTGTCATCGCGGTCGCGTACGGCACGTTTCCCTTCTTGGGTGTCGGACTCGGCGTCCTCTTTGCCACATACGCCATGATCAAGAAACTCGCGCCACTGCCTTTCATGGATGGCGTCATGCTCGAACTCACATTCCTCGTGGTTCCATGTGGGGCCACGCTGCTCGTCTTGGAGGCCCAAGGTACGAGTGTCTTTTTGCACTCGGCCGACACGGCCACGAATTGGCTGCTTGTGGCCTCGGGCGTAGTCACGGTCGTCCCGCTCCTCCTCTACGCCTATGCAGCCCCGCTCATCTCGTTTACACTCTTTAGCTTTTTACAATACCTCGATCCGAGCCTCACGTTTGTAATCGGCGTGTGGGTGTACCACGAAGAGTTTTCGACGTCGAAACTCGTTGGCTTTGTCTGCGTCTGGGTCTCGCTGCTTGTGTTTACGTTCGATGCACTGGCAGCCGCGCGCGAAGACGAAGCACGAGCGTTGGTGCAGGCCAGCGACTCAGACGACGGGTTGGTGGTACCCGACCTTGTCCTCGAACCCTCGACCCCTACAACGCTGAAAGCCACGGACTTTCAATCTTCGATCGATGTGAATGAATAAATTACCGACTCTTAGTACATCGGAGTATTTGCATGCGCTCACGTCCACCCAATCGCCCCTGTGACGTGCACGGCGACACTTCATACGGCAAAAAGCGCTCTGGTTCAAATGTCGCACCAACCGCCCCTTCTTGCGAGAGTCTTTGCCACGAAAGCCGCCGTGAGTGTTGCGTGTTTGATTCGAAACTGGAGAGAGAAGCTGCTGGGGCGCTCAAAACCATCGGTAGGATGTCCTTTGCCAATACGAGAGTTGCATTGTACTCCGGAGTCGTTGGAAAGATTGAATCCCAATGGAAAGCTCAACGCAATTTATTGATTCAAACATCGAGCGAATAAACAGATCGCTGGATTTGGCAACAGCCAAACTGTGGCTGAAAGCACAACCGACCCATGTGTGCCGCCGAGCACAATACTAGTACTCTGTGCACACGCAGTAGTGGTGTCTACAATGGGTCGACGCTTGGATATAAACAACCATTCAATACTAGGATGTACTCGATGCTTGTTGCACCTCTGGGCGAGGGAACGTCCAAGGCGCGTGTTTTTGGCATGCATCTCCGACGAAACAATCCAATCTCGTTCGAATAACTCGACGAGGTTTGCCTTTTGGTACGAGGATGACGTAGGGGCTCGTTGCTGGCTTTGACACACATAAACTGTGAGTGACACTTTGATTTTTCATTTGTTTGCGTCTGTTGCCTCACACTTGCAGGTCAAACGTCGAAGTACGCCGGAGCCACTCGTTCAATGACAGGATGCGTGTTGGGGACATGCACTTGCAATCGACAACTTGGATACTCGATTTTATATTCTCTTGGGCGTTACATCTGCCAATCTCCGTACAACTGCCAATCTCCGTTCACCCGACGGCGAGAGCGTCTTACCCCATTGGGCGACGACACCAAACACTCCATGACCACTTCCGCCAAACTTGGCGTCCCTGCCTTGCTCATCTCGTTGCTCATCTATGGCTCGGAGTCGATATTCTACTACCAGCTCCAAGATGTGCCAGACATCCAAGTGCTTTGCCACCCCCACATTTGGGGCTTTTTGCTCTTCTTGCCCTATTTCGCGAGCAACCAGACCGCCGACTGGCCCACATTTCAAGCCACAGTCCTCACTCGCCGCAATCTTTGCTTTTACTGTGGCTCGGCCCTCGTCCTCGGCGGCTCCATGCTTACCTTTCTCGCAGGGGTCATGCACGGCCGCATCGTTGAAATCAGTTTGGGTTACTTTTTGAGTCCCATCATGGGCGTCGTCTTGGCGGTTGTTGTGTTCAAGGAAGCGCCGCGGCGATGGCAATACGTCTCGGTGGCAGTGGCCATCAGTGGCATCGTCGTGATCGCGAAAGAGTGTCATGACTTTCCCTTCCTCGGGTTTGGACACGGCGCACTCTACGCCGTCTACGCCATGATCAAGAAATTTGAAGTGCTTCCGTTCCGAGAAGGCCTCTTGCTCGAGCTCGCATTTCTCTTTGTGCCATGCCTTGTCGTCGTCGTCGTGCTGGAATGCCAAGGCACGAGTGTCTTTTTGCACACAGCCGATGCGGCCACGAATTGGCTACTCGTGGCCTCGGGCGTCGTCACGGTCGTTCCACTCCTCCTCTACGCCTACGCCGCCCCACTTCTTTCGTTTACACTCTTTAGCTTCTTGGAGTACATTGACCCAAGCCTGACGTTTTTGATCGGCGTCTTTGTCTACGACGAAGAGTTTACATCGTCCAAATTGGCTGGGTTTGTCTGCATCTGGGTATCGCTCGTGATTTTCACGCTCGACGAAGTCACGAGTGCGCGTCGCGAGGCCAAAAACACGTTGGATGACGACGACGACGCACAAGTTGCCCCCAAAACGGATACTGCAACGGAGGACGCAACCAGCGATGGCGATTCGATCGAGACCCTTCGTCATCGAGAGGTGCAACCGGCCAACGAGACCCCAAAGGCAGCTGTGTTCAACGCCGTTGTGGACAACGTTGATGGAGTTGTTCTCTAAAGTTTGAGTCTCATGTTGTGGCCGACCGATTGACTCGAATAACATTGTAGGAATTCGTCGTGCAACGTTTGCAACGTTCCCGTCGGGCGAACTACGTTCGAGAATCATTGCCCGTGGACAGGATGAACTATTGGCACTACGTTTTCGACCACTCAACAGGATAAACCTGTGATATTCTCTCGTCTCGTGCCCTTCGAATCCTGTTTCTCGTCATGACGGTCGTGCCAAAAGAGTGAAGGTCTTCGCTGGAATGTGAGTGAAGAAACATGGGGTTGTTGAACATCGACCAGCAAGTGAAAACTCGACAAAGAATGGGGAAAATGTTTTGACACGCATGGACTCGAACCCGCGTCAAAGGCTTGGCAGTCGATGAATCAAGCCGCAACACAAACTTGGTAATACTTAAGTAGGAAGTTACATTAGGAACCGCTAAAAAATATTTGCCAGTGAGGGCTGATTTATAGCACATAAAGGCCAGCCGACGCAGGCGCTCTCGTGGGCATTACCGACAAGTTCGTTTGAGATAACCGTGCGAGCGGCCGTTGTGTGCGCGAGGGTGGTCGTGGGGTCGGCAAAATTTGGTGCCGAGGAGCGTCGACGACGCATCAATCTTGGTAACCTCCACTCACTCCGTGGCCGTGGTCGTGCCTACAGCGCCGTCTAGTACCAAGGCACAAGCACGGCTACAGAGTATTGACAGTCGCCTGGAGAGCCGCCATCACAGGTGCATGGCTGGTTGACTTGTACGCGCGTCGATGTTCGAATTTAGTCGGCCGATCGTGAACAAAACTTGGCAAAGATGAGCCGTTTGTTTTGTATTGCTGAATCAGAGACGCGCCCGAGGCGCCAAAGTCGAACTCGGTGCACGTCACGAGCGTGATTTGATTTGTGGTAGCATCAGCGTACGTATGGGTTTCCTGCGGTGTGGCCATCGTATCCTCCTCTAAGAAGCCACTGGAGCTGAGTACCACGACGCAATCTCGTTGAGGTTGTTCAAGAAGGGGACGACGTCGTTAAAGAGGTCAAAACAGAAGCCGGGGGTGAAAAAGTGCTTGATGGTGCAACATTTGGGGGTGCTGCGTGCTAAACGAGATGTTGTGTCAGGACGAAAGTCCAAGTAGCGCACGCAAAGCGCGAGCGACGTCGCGATCGGGTCATTGTGGGCTGGCTGTGGCGAGGTGTGTCGGAGATGACCATGACCGCTGCAGCATAGGTGACCGCGATCGACGGTCCGATTGCTTACGGCTTTTATCAACAAGATCGCACCCAAGCTACATTTGGATATGATCAACCTCAGCCAGAACAAAGTTACCAAGATCATTGGATCGCTGGTCTTGCCGAGCTTCTCGCGGTCATCAACGGTCACCTAAGCTGCAGCGGCAATGGTTATCTCCAACACTGCTAGTTAACCTCGCCACAACCCACGATCGCGACGCCGCTCGAGCTTTGCGTGCGCTACTTGGACTTTCGTCCTGACACAACATCTCGTTTAGCACGCAGCACCCCAAATGTTGCGCCATCAAGCACTTTTCACCCCCGGCTTCTGTTTTGACCTCTTTAACGACATCGTCCCCTTCTTGAACAACCTTAACGAGGTTGTCGTTGTGTACTCAGCTCCAGTGGCTTCTTAGAGGTGGGTACGAAGGCAACACCGCAAAAAAACCAGGCGCACTCAGATGCTGCCACAAAACAAGCCTCGCTCGTCATGTTCGAAGCTCTGACTGAGCTGGGCTATTATTAGGCGAAAACAAAGTGACAGGAATTAGCCAGGGTCAACTAAGATAGTGGTTGTGTCGACGAGGAACTACAAAACTATAGAATGTGATCGGCGGTCATCGAACCCTTGACCTTTGCCTCAGTTATCACTCACGCTCCCAAACGCCGACATTCCAGCGTCTAGAGCAGTGGCCGCCCTGAGCAAACAATGTCAAAACGAACACGAAGTCGGGCGTCGACTGATTCATACAAACTCTCAAATAAAACTTACTACCTCGACAACAGGTGGTATATAACCAGCCGTTGAGTTCTCTCGTCCATCTCCGTCATGACGAGAAACAGGATTCGAAGGGCATGAGATGAGAGAATATCACAGGTTTATCCTGTTGAGTGGTGTGTATTTACGACTTACGACTCATTCACACCACCACCCTCCAATTGCAAAATCATTTTCGGCCATATTGCCAAATTGCCAAACATGTACACGCATATCCTTCACGGTTGCGTCGCACACGGCGGCGATGGCCCAGAATATATGTTCTGCATACGAGTGCCCTCGACGCGATTTGCCAGAAAGAACAGCGACGGAACCTTCTTTGGGCATAGAATGATGGTCACCCCCTTACTTATCCCCAAAGTGCGCTTGCACACCCCTCTGGCAAACTCGACCGTGGCATTCTTGCACTTCCAGCATGACCAATACCATCGTCCTTGAAGCGGCCGTGGCCACCGACGCCGCCGCACTCGCGCAGCTCCATGCGGACGCCTTCGCCACGGAACGCGTCACTTTGCTCAAGTCGCTCGACACGAGCTACGTCCACGCCGACCAGATGCTGCCGCCCATCTCCCACTGGATCGCGGCGGCGCCCGGCGTCCAGCTCATCAAGGCCGTCGATGCGTCGTCCCGTGCGCTTCTTGGATGGGCGTGCTGGCGCATGGAAGCCGACGCGTTGGCAGCGTCGACAGAGCCCGAGCCAAGCCCGACCGAGTTTGATGCGACGCCGACAGGCCTGGGCAAGTTTACGGGCGCACACATGGGCTACTGGCAGCGATCGCTTGTGCCCAAACTGCTGGCCGCCACGCCTCGTCATCGCATCTTGATTTCGATCACGGTCGCGCCAGAGCACCAGCGCCGCGGCGTCGGAGCGGCCTTGCTTGAGTGGGGCCTCGGTGATGCGCCATGCTGGGTCCATGCGAGCGAGGTTGGTCACAAGTTATTTGAGGCTCATGGGTTTCAAGTGGAAGCCAGCCTCGTGCTGCAGCTGGACGACTGGGCACAAGGCGCGCCGCCGCCAAGTGGACACAATACATGGGGCACGACGACATTTCGGTACATGATTCGTCCCCCAAAGGCGTAGGCAGAGCTTGCCGATGACACCGTCGTGTGTCGTTGTGTCGGCTCTCCCCAGGTTCTCTGGGATGTTTGCGTAACGAATTCAATTGGATTTGCCGCGGATGGAACCTTGACCTCAAAGCACACGCGCAGCGCTGGTTTTTATACATCGCCAATTTTCAAAAATTGGCTGAATAATTCGGACGACGGGCATTTCCCATTCCCTGGTCAAGGGAACCTAGACAAACCTTGAAGGGTCGTTTGCACAACTTAGTTTTTGTTTGAAGACAGCCACAAAGCGAGTCAAATTTGGTGCGTGGAAGTAAAAATACGCGATGCATACATACCGCCGACTCCAGGAGCATCCAATCAGAATGAAGAAAATTATACCGCTGTTTTATTTCGTCTGCAACGCGCACGCAAATCGATTTCCGGTCGCTCGTTGTCACGCTGATGCGCTCAAACTACTACGTAGTACCTTGGTAAATAGATCGAGATGCAACCCTGATGGGTGCGGGTTGCAACATGGTGATTGGCAGGTCGTGGGATGTAGTTCATTGCAATACAACGCAGGACCATGGAAAATGCATTGTCAGCTCATGAGATGCCATTCACTCAATGAAAAAGCTTGAAACCTGCAGAGGAAGGTCCTCGACTCGCATGGCTGTTACTGTACGTGATGGAAGGCATTTGCAATATTTTTCCTGATGGTGTTGAGCCTGGACTTGCAGTGCGGTTCGGCCCAAATCGTCACGGCGAACGATGTGTTGAGGGGGCCAGGATGTGGACCGACTCCACGTTGAGACGGCAGTGGGACTCTTGTGTTACGTACTTGGTCGTTCGAATTAAACGCGACCTTGCCCAGCGAAACCTGCAGAAGGTGTGATTTGACAATTTCACTGGCATCGCGATCGGTGCTGCGAGGTCAACGTTGGACCATTGCGCACATCACATTACGACTGGATGTCCACCGAGGGAGAAGAATGTTCGAGCTTGATGTGTTTGGATCGTATATCCGCGGTTTAAAAGCTCACAACATTCAAAGTAGCGGTTGTACCTCACTTTGGCTGCCACGAGTGCCATTGCTTCGAGGACCAACTAGCCTCATTTCCAAATTACACCATGCCTTCGTCATGGCTCACTGCCACGATCTCTCTTGCCCTCTGCGGCATTTTCATGCTCTACTTTAAACTGCCTTATCTGCAAATTTGCGCCCACTGTGTCGTCTGGTCGGTTGTCATGCTCGTTCCCCTCTTCTTTTGGCAAGGCAACTGGGCCAACATTTGCAAGTCGGCGTTGACGTGGCGCATCCTCGCCATTTTTACATGGCTGGCACTTGGATTCTCTTCTTCTGGGGCGTCCTGTCTGGCTACGTCGATGTAACAAGCTTGGGCGTGTTCATCAGCCCTGTCTTGAGCGTTGTGTTGGCCTTGATTGTGTTCAAGGAGCCGCTCCGGCTGTGGCAACGCCTCTCGGTCTTGCTAGCTACTGCTGGTGTCTTGGTCGTCGCAATCGCCAATGCCAAGTTCCCCGCCCTCGGGATCAGCATTGCTACTCTTCTCTCAACATACAGCCTCATCAAGAAGGGGGCACACGTGGGCTCGATCGATGGCGTCATGGTTGAAGTCGCACTCATGTTTCCACCGTCACTGGCCTACCTCGTATACTGCCAAGTCCAAGGCACCGGTGTCTTCCTGCATACGTCGGCAAGCATCGACTGGCTTTTATTTGGGTGCGGCATTGTCACAATCATTCCCCTCCTTCTCTTTGCCTACGCCGCGCCGCTCATCTCGTTTACGCTTCTCGGAATCATCCAGTACATCAATCCGATCATTCAATTCCTCCTCGGAGTCTTTGTATACCACGAAGCATTCTCGACCTCCAAGCTCATTGGGTTCATCTGCGTCTGGGTCTCGCTCGCCATCTTTGCGTTCGAGAGCATCCTTGTCTATCGAATGGAGCGATACGTGTCCAATGTTACGATCGACGAGCGTGACTCGAA
>VJMH01005292.1:0-54862 GCA_009835185.1 Aphanomyces stellatus | reverse complement strand
CCTGTGCGAAGATCACATCGACTGATTTGGAGGTAAAACATGTGCGTGCCAACATCTTCGGGATGGAGAAACTCAGTGGGGTCGGTTGCATTCAATGCGACGCAGTTGATGTTGGCGTAGGCGCATTGGCATGTGTCGTCAAAAAGGGGGCGGACATCTGCGATGCAATAAGATGGACAAGGATGACGGAGCGCCAGAGATCGAACGAGGACGATGGTGAGGATGCAAGCCCACGCAACATTCATCCAGAGGTTGACGCGAAGGAGGAGGTGCTTCGTGGGGCTTATCCTCAAAGAAACGTCTCCTATGGCAGGTGTCGTCAGCGCCTGGACGAGCCGAACGAGGGCGATGAAGGTGCCGAGATGCATGGCACACTTGCAGATGTAGTCAAAGGCGTCGGCGATGGTGAGGAGGCGCACAAGCAACGCGACTCGCGTGGACCAGTGGCTGTCATGAAAGATACTTGTGTTGTGGAATACGCAATCAACCAAGTCCAAAAGGACGGCAAACAAGGGGTGGCCACACGAAAGGGCAAAGCTAAAGATCGAGTCGGCCAAGTTGATGAGCGTCGTCTTCGTCCGCGTGTTTCGGACTAAGAGGATGAGGGGCGACGCGAAGCTGTAGATGATTACAATACTCAAATACGAAATGGCTTTTGCGGGTTCTGTGATCGTTGCAAAGTACGCGTATGCTTGGTGGCTCTGGCATGCAATTTCGAGCATGTTGAAGACGATGAAGAATTCGTCTTGGTACTCTTGCATCCGTTTGGACATGTCTTCGAGGGACAAGCTTCGTCGCTCGACAGGCGGTGACTTGTGCGTGACACCGCTTCGGTGTAGCTGCCAAGACTTAACTACCACCGCTGCGATGGCGCAAAGGTGAAAGACGATGAACCCAGTATACGTTGCGATGGTTGTCTGTGGCCAGAGGATCTTGTTGAATTTCAGATCCGGGTCCTTGGCAAACAAAATCACAAAGATCCACATGGACAAGTACAAGCAAATGACAAAGTGCATGGCCAGAGCGAGCGCGAGGAAGGCGAACGGATAGTTCCATCTCGCAGGATGCTCTTGTGGGCGGAGTGGCGGCGGCAGTAGCGCCAGCGTCGAGGTCGTAGCTGGAAACACCCGTATGGTCGTTGACAGATTGACACGTGCTATTCTTGGTGTGCAAAGTCTGTAACAGCCAAGGCAGTTGAAAATTGCGCCAGACCTAACTTGCATGTCCACAGACACAAGACATACCTTGCCAAACGCCTCCCTGGAAAACATTAGCGTGGACAGTCGGGGCAATATCCGGGGTGATACATGGTCAATGAGCGTCATTGAGGTGTCGACGGCGAATGCGGGTCGCCAAATTCTTGGTTACACATCACAGGGATGAAAATTCATTTTGACTCAGACGTCCTGTCTTCAAAGTGATAGTTGTACTCGACGCCTCAGTCCGCCGCCGTCGACATCTTGACTGTGAGCGGCACTCTGCAGTCAGGTATGGTTGGCCAAACTTACATGCATTGGCAGACATAATTGTTCCATGTCATCTTGATGTTTGGGTGGCTGCTCCACCAGAGAGGCAAACAAACGGATCCACAGCAGTCAAAGACTCTCGAAAGTTGAACTTCAACGTTTGCGATCCTCGTCAGTCCGCAGGCAACATCCATTCGACCCAAGTAGCACCATCAATTGTCACTTTTCCTTTGCCTCCGTTGGTATGACCAGACGTCCTGTGGACTTGGTTGAGCGCGTCAGTCATCTTTCGTCCAACGGACTCAACCCGAAAGGCCAATACGACCTTGTCAAGACCCCAGACGCTGTCGAAAAAGGTCATCGGGCCGGTGCGCTACGAGACGGACCGCCGCCGACCTACACGTCGCCCGAGGTGCTCGCGCTCTTTGGTCAGTACATTTGCGTGGGGCTTATGATGGGCGTGCTCAACAACATCACATATCCCATGTTCACGGCCTACTTTCACCTCGAAGGCACGCGACTTAACTCGGCCAAGGCACTCATGAACCTCGCGTGGTCGTTCAAGGTCTTCATTGGCATGATGTCCGACTGCCTGCCGCTCTGGGGCATGCGTCGCAAGCCTTACATGCTCCTTGGCTGGCTCATCAACTCTGTCTGCATGATCATTCTCGCGTGCAAGCATTTTGGCGACCCGCTCTACATCGACCGGTCGCTCGATGGGCGTCCATTGAGCAACCTCACGGCCGACGAACTCACGCGCGTGAACGTGTTAGCCCCTGACCAAGGCAACTTTGTCGTCCTTCTCTGTACGATTGCCACGTTTGGACACACGATCTCGGACGTTTGTGCCGATGCGCTCGTCGTCGAATACGCCCAGCGCGAGCCTGAGAGCCACCGCGGTCGCATCCAATCGTTAATCTACGCCGTCCGACTTGGTGCCCAAGCAGCCTCGGGCCTCGTGCTGGGCATTTGCGTCAACTCGCCCAATTTTGGTGGCAGCTTCTCGTGGGATATTGGTGTGAATGGCATCTTCATCATGCTGGCTGTCGCGAGCTGTCTTGTCATGCCTATCACGTACTTTTTTGTTCACGAAGAGAAGCGCGCTGCTGTGTCTGTGGTGGACTACCTGACGCAGTTTTGGGCCTTGGCACAGAAGCGCGCCGTGTGGCAGGTCATGATCTACCTCTTCTGGTCGACGTTGCTCTCGGGCTTTATCACGATGACCGCGGCCGACTATGTCAAGTTGTACTGGGCCAAGGTCGAGTCGTTTAACTCGGCGCTCATGAGTACGCTGGGCAATATTATCCTCGCGGCTGTGCTCATGCTCATGGGCTCGTATGGCACCCAATGGAACTGGTGCACCGCGATTGTGTTGACCACACTCGTGAGCAATGGACTCGATGCGATCGTCCAGTACATGACCATCTACGACGTCTTTCGCAACCAGTGGTTCTACCTCGGTGTGCCGTTGGCCGAGCAGCTTCCCATTGGCATCAACTGGGCCGTCGGCATGTATGTCATTGTCGAATTGGCCGAAGACGGCAACGAAGGTATCATCTATGGCCTCCTCACAACCGTCATCAACCTCCCCGAAATCTTTGGCGCGATGATTACCAACATGTATTGCGCCAACTTTAAGATTAAGTCGACCGACATTGCGACCGACGCATCGGACGTCCGCCGTGACGTGGCCATCTGCTACGCGATCATCTACGCCACCCGCGCCATCTCGTGCTTCCTCGTTCAAATCTTTCCCAACCAGAAGGCCGCGTGCGCCGAGCTCAAGCAACATGGTGGCAGCTACCCCCGCGTCGGCGCGCTGGTCCTCATCAGCACGTTCCTCATCCTCGGCGGCGCTCTCACGTCCATCATTATGTCCATGTTTGATGCCACCGCGTGCTACGTCTTTGCCGGTGGTTCCGGCTGCGATACTTCGTCCTCCAACTAGACTACATGTTTGATGATGTTGAAAATCTTTACGTGACGTGGGGTAGTCCATCATGGCTCATCACTCGTAATTGTCGGCATCTTCTTCGATGTGCTGATCCCAGCCATGCGCTGCGGCCACGGCATGGAGCTTTTGTTGGTTGAGCTTCGCAATGCGATTCACTTCGCGGCATGCAATCAGATTGCGCACGCGGCGCCGGAGGGCCTGGTAGATGGCCGCGTCGGACAAGGCGCGCTGTTTCGCATATTGCCGACACCGCTTCAGCGGTGCAAAGGCATCGCCGAGAACGTTCGTTTCTACATCCCTTTTTCAGCTCAAGGACCTCCATGGTGCGTACTGGCATAGATGGCGTCGCCCGTATCTGTCCATCGGGCTTCCAGCGCAAGCTACATGCGGGGCTGTCACGACGGTAATCCAATCGAAATGTCTACCTCGGGCCATGGTGCAAGTAGAGTCGTGGGGTGGTGCATCAATTGATTACTCGACTCCACGAGTCGCAAGAGGCGATCTCGCCTCACCCCTTGGATGCAAGACCGCTGCAGTCGAATCAACTCGAACGTTTCTTCAAATGGAATCAGAATTCAGTTGGAGGTTTTGGGGGCACGCACCTCGACTCATGTGTGCAACGATGGCCTCCTCCGACTGTGGTGTGTTCCCTTGAAACACGATCGCCGATGTCATGGCAAATAGCTCGGCCAAGGAGAACGCCGCGCCTACCGTGGTTGATCCAACTGCGACGGCGCTGCTGAGTGCCAAGACAACCTGTTGGATGTCGTCGTCGTCTTTGTCTTCGAGGATGACGAGACGAGGTGACGCGCCGAGGTCGTCGACGCATGCAACGAGGCAACACAGCACCGCCGCGACCTCGTCCTCTGCCTCGCCTGTCATGGGCAGTTTCATTTTCGGTTTCGCTGCTGTTGGAGAGGATGGACCCGAGGCAACATGTCGGCATCGAGTCTGATGTCGTGGCAATCGCAACTCAGGCACAACAGAACCACAAAGCCCCGCCTCGCAATTTCAGGGATTGAGATGGCAGGCACTCGCGTGCCGTCGTACGTGGAGCGTTTCAGTGCAAGTGTGCTGTGTGTCGTGCGCCTGTCGTGGATTGGTGGCGCATGTGCCAAATTTCAGGTATTTCATGTCGACGCAAGTGACTCTCAGTGCCAGCAAGGACACCTTGTCGTCGTCGGGCGTTCTAATGTCTCCAGAGTTGTGAATCGAATGGTTGTGGAGTCTCGCGTGAGTTCGCCATCGATGTACACGCAGCAACACTCGTTTTCTTTTCCCTTCCAACAAAGTGAGATCCTTCTCAAGATACTTTGTTGCCTTGTTCACGAAAAAGAATTATACTTCGTTGTTGCACCCTCGCACCACTGCTGAAGCGTTTTGCGTCGTCCGCTCCCATGTGCAGATGTGCTTGGCCACGCGAATGCATATCGCACCTACCAAATGCATGTGGGTCTCCCCGCCTGAACGACTCGATTCACGCCATTCTTTCATTACTACGTAGTTGATGATTGGCAGCGGATCGAATCAGATCGTCTCATTTTGGCAATCTGGGCGTCGTACCGTGCCATTTCGACCGACGTTCAACTTCAGATGTCAGTCCGCACCCAATCTTATCTTGAGGCAGCTCTCACACTTCCATCCTCTGCACGTCGGTGACGGCGACCATCATGTCCATGTTTGACTCCACTTCGTGCTATGTGTTTTCCGGTGGCGATGAGTGCGCGATCACACGACCCCGTCGGCTTTATTTCTTTTCTAATGTTCGTTCCACGTGGGGTTTCTTGGCTTCTCGCTTCTTGGCCTTGGCTTCTTTCGTCGGGGTCTTGGTCGACTGGCGCGACGATGCCTCTGTAAGTAACTTCATGCACTTGGCTCGACTTGTCTGCAGACCGCACCACACTTCGGCGCCGTCGCCGCTGCCGACGGCATACCGTTCGTCCTTGCCGTCGAATTCATAGAGGAACGCTTGGTCCAACTGGGCGACCGATTTGGCCAAGTAGAGCGTCTCTGCCACGGGCGTGACATGCGAGAGTGGCCAGAGGGCGAGTGCATGCAAGTCCAGGGTCGAAGGCACGACCGTGCTCTTGAGGAACGGGAACGCAAACGGCACGGCGGGTTTCTTGTCGGCGTTGTTGCTCGGCGTCGCCGTGGTGTAGCACATGCTCGACGCGTGGCGTAAAAAGTAGTCGAGCTGAACGATCGCCGTCCGCTCCTTGGCCGCCGTGCACGTGTACTTCCACGTGCCGATACCGACGATGGCATGCGACGGAGCCGACAGCATGCACATTGCAGTGTCGTCGTTTGTGGGGCGCTGGACGTTCAAGATCTCAAAGTCAAGCTTTGTGAGGACGCTGCTCTGCGCCGCTTCGGCCGCGACAAAGTCGAGGTACTGCAGTGGCATGGTCGGGAGGCAGCCGTCGCAAAAAAATTGGTTTTGGGGGATGAGCGCCGCGTCGACCTTGGCCCAGCGACTGCACCGCACGTGGCTCATTTCAAAGCAGCCCGACGTGCAGCACGCGAGCACGTGCTTGGTCGTGCCTTCCTTGATCGGTTTCGTGCACCCCGCGCACGTGATGGCGGTCCGTTTCCCGTTCGCGTCAAACTTTTGTGTGCTTTTGTAGTTGGCCCGCGAGCTCACGTGCGATTGGTTGGCCGTGACGTTGTACTGCTCGACGCGGAGCGCCACGGCGAGCTTGGCGTTCGCGTTGCACGCAAAGACCAAATTGAGGTTGTCACCGCCACTACAAGAGCCGCAGGTGTGAATCCACGGATTTGATTGGTCGAAGGCAAACGACAGAGCGAATCGACGATGCGACGAACAATGAACAGACGAAACATGCAGCAAACACGCGAGCCACAGATGAAAGATCACACGAACGAACGATAAACGGTCCAACGAGCGCACAACGCACCTGTCGAGGACGCCAATGTGGTCGGTGGACGCCGCAGCGTTGGATGAGATGGTCAAGCCGTAGTTGGAACATCGTGTCCAGAGGATCTGCGACAGCGTGCGCTGAAAACCGTCGTATGGGATCGTAAACATCGTTTCGAGCTTGAGCACAAACACAGGCGACTTGCAGAGGTTCCAAAAGGCCGCGGCGGCGTAGACACACACGTCTACAAGGTTGACGTTGACGAGACAACGCACGATGACATGCCTTCGTCGTTGAGTTTGAGCATCTTGAGGAGGAGGTTGATGCCACCGACGTCTTCAATGTGCGCTTGGCACGCGGCGTGGAACGAGCAGTTCACGACCGCAGCCGCGGAGATGCGCTTGACGAGTATGTCGGTGGTGTTGACAGTCAGTTGAAGGAGGTAAAAGAGTGGACACGCGTGGCGGTACGAGACACAGTCCCAACTCCCGCACGAGATCATGCCGTGGCGCCCGCGGTCACATTGGCTCAAGTTGAGCAAGATGCTAGATGTAGACGTATGGAGGACACATGATACGACGGAAGAGAGACGTACGTGGCGGCATTTTGCTGGACAGAAGCGCAGTCGTTGGTGCGAAGATGACCCGCAACAACCGTGACGGCGTTTGCGTCCATGAGCATCTCGCGCTTGGCGGCGATTTCCGAGAATTGTAAAATGCGCTGGAGAAGTCGTTCTGTCTCGTCGTACTTGCGACCTTTGTCCTTGAGACGCTGGATCGTCGCGGCGATCTCGCTGTAAGGTGCCGCCAACTTGCCATCGTCCGAGACGCTCTTCATCGAAGGCAGGGTCTCAAGAGGCTAAAGATAGAAATGACATTCGTTGTGGCTAATCACTGCATGGCCCAATGGCGTCGAAACGCTTTCAAAGGATGCACATGCCAAGATCATCCATGACGCCCACATGCAAGTGACAGTGCCTGTACTTTGGAAGTCCCTCTCTGGTACAATGGGCAGAGCTTGGGAGGTACAAACAAACATGACCTGGACGCAAACGGCCAGGTCATGTTTGTTTGTGTGACAATATCCATTCACCTCGTGCTCTCTCGTCAAGCACTTGAGTCCCAATTTGAAGTCGTGGCTTTCGTGTCGAAACCGTCACGACAATTCGGTCGGGTGTTTAAAACACCAGGTCTCATAGTACACACGCTGTTTTATACTATGATTATGACTGGGCCAATGACAACCCACGCGGGAATTCGAGTCTGCCATGTCTGCCGCCCGACGTCTCCGGCACCTGCGACTCACGTCTGTGCCCAAGCACTTTGCCAACAAGCATGAGCTTCCGCTGACAGAGCTGCCGCTCTTCACAGGGTTCGAAATCATCTTGCTCGGGACGGGTGCCGGCATGCCGTCCATCGAGCGCGGCGCCACAAGCGTTTGCCTGCAACTGCCCAAGAAGAGCTGGCTCATCGACTGCGGCGAGGGCGCACTGCGGCAGATGTTCCGCAGCACCGTGCGCGCGCCAACCGTCGAGAAGATCTTTCTCACGCATACGCACGGGGATCACATCTTTGGCCTCCCAGGCATGCTCTGCACGCTCAACGCGTTGGGGTCGCCGCCCGTCGACCCCGACACGAACGAGCCCACGCGCCGCCGCATCGAAGTGTTTGGACCGCCTGGTGTCTTTGACTTTGTCAACGTCGCGCTCAACACGGGGCGGGCCAATATGGCCAATGTGCTTGTGCACATTCATGAATTGATGCCAGTCTCGGCAGCTCCCGCGGCGGTGACCTCGTCCCTTGGCGTCCATGAAGTACACCTGTCGTCTCATCTTCCTCGCATGATCATGACGGTCTCTTTAGTGCCTCCGCCGGCATGAAATTGCGCCGCTCGTCGTCGACGGCATTCCGCGGTGGCACGTCGTCGACGACGGCGAGCACTCGGTGGTCGCAGGTGCGCTGCGTCACAGCGTGCCCAGTCTCGGGTAAGTAATCTTGATCTGTCATCTCTGACGTTGCCGTGTAGCTACGTCATCGAGGAGAAGTCACGGTCAGGTCGCTTCGACGTGGACGCCGCCGTCCGCCGCGGCCTTCGACCTGGTCCGCTCTACAAGCAGTTGAAGGATGGCCACTCGGTGCCGCTCCCCGACGGCACGCGGCTCCATCCGCATGAGGTAGACCCGATTGCCGCGTCATTCTCTGATCTCGTAGGTCATCGGGCCGTCGCGCCGCGGCCGCAAAATCGCTGTCCTCGGCGATTCGTCCGACTCGACGGGCATGTATCCGATTGCGCAAAACGTTGACGTACGACCCCGCTGCTTTCGCCACGTCTCATGTTTACCTTGGTGTAGGTCCTCGTCCACGAAGCCACGTTGGCCCACTCTGCCGCCGCGATCGTAACCCTCGTGTCGTGATGACGCAATCGTTGATGACGTTGTCGGTAGGCGCTGGAACGCGGCCACTCGACCAGTTCGATGGCCGGCCATTTTGCGAAACACATGAACGCGACGCTGCTCGTGTTGACGCACTTTAGCTCGCGCTTCAGCCGCGCGCGGCTCAGCAGCCGCTCCGTCCAACAACTCGTCGACGAAGCGCGCGTCACGTTTCGGAAACGCGCGGTCGTCGACGGCTTTGACCTCATGCGCATTCCAATCCTCGCCCACGGCGACGTAACGACTCATTGAAAAAACAGTGTCTCGATTAAAACACACGGTGGGCCATCGCGCGTTCGTAGATCGTCCGTTCGTGGGCGAGATACTCAACGATGGACGAATGCACGACGTCACGAGTGGTCGTTGTTTCGCCAACGTGGGCAGCACACGCGGCACGCACACACTCGACCGCGGCCTCGTCGCCGCCCGCTTGCCATGCGACGAGCGCGTCGTCATCGGCAGCCTGGCGGAGCGCCATGGCGAGCTGCGGTTTGTCGAGGACCAAGAGTTGGACGTGCTGGCGGTGACGCGGGCTGGCCAATCGACCCGCTGCGTCAAGTAGGACTTGAAGATGGAGGCCGTCGGGGGTGAGCGTGGCGCCGCGCTTCTCGAGGAGAAGGAGACGGATCTTGCGCAACGGGTCTTCGTGGGGAGGTCGCAAGGCAACGAGGAGAGGGACACGGTCGTGGGGGTTGATTGCGACGGAGAAACCAGAGTAGATGAGCAGGTCCGAGTTGGGCCGCGGGCCATAGCAAATCGTGATTTCGTCGCCCGCGTTGAAAGAGGTCATGGCGTCGCAAACGATCGCATCGGCGTCGGCGTAGGTCGTCATGCGACCAAATGCGTGGTTGCACATGTCCCAGCCGGGGATGAGGGCCAGCGCCGATGGATCTTTGGGCGTCGGGACGTTGTTTTGCCGCGTGAGGACGACGGCCAAGGACCAAAAGTAGTTGGTGAGCGAAAATGCGGCGACGGGGAGGCCTGGGAGCGGTGACGATTCGAGAAGCCGACGGAGGTAAATGTACTGGCGAAGGGCGTTGTAGAACAAGGGGATCGCGGACGCGGCGGCGGCGGACGTGCTGAGCGCAGTGAAATCGGCGGCACTGTAAAAGAGCGGGAGGTGGAAATGGCGCGGCAAGACCGCGATGTAGGGTGCGAAACGCGACGTAGGCGAGAAAGCTTCGTGGAGGACATGGAGCGCCAATGGCACAGTGGGGAATTGACGACAGAGCGGGTCGTGGCGGAGGCGATCGAGGGATGCAGGGAGCGCGGACGTGAGGAGCAGTTCCGCTGGAATGGACAGCAGTTGACTTCCTTCTGCGATGTCGACTTGTGCAATAAGACCATTTCCATGGGCGCCTACTTTTTCAACCTTGAATACGCAGTCGGAACGATGCATGCCTGCTTCCAACCACTGTTGGAAGGCTGCCAATTGCGCGTCGAGCGTTGCTGCGTCGACTTCAACACCAAGGATGGAAGTGGCATGTTCGAGATTGCGCAAGTCATGGGTAAGCTGAACAAGTTCGTCCAGGATGTTTCCCTGAAGCATGTCCCTCCATGAAGAGCATTGGCCAAGCAAGGCTGTGATCTTGCTCAAAGTCTTGGCGGCGGCAGCCATGGCAGTCTGTCTTCGTGATTTGAATTTTTCGCCAGGCGCCACGACATGGTATCAACCGGATAACGAGGTATTATCCGAACAGATCGATTGGCGAGTTTATATTGGTTAAAGTATGTGGGGCTTCCTTTCGATATTTCAGAGTAGACCACTCAGAACCCTTCTTTTGCTTGGAAGAAAGCCACCATGATGATGGTAAGGAGCGATCGCAAGCAAACGCGCGCTGTGGCGACAGAGGGCGCGCCCCAGCCCATGAGCGAGGATGTATACCCCCCTCGTGTTGCCCTCGCGGAAGCTCTCTCTTGTGCATGTCCACTCACTTTTGACATTTGATCTAGCAACCACAAATTATCCTTCTCAAAGAAGGCACGGACACCAGTCAAGGCAAGTCCCAACTGATCAGCAACATCAATGCGTGCCAAGCGATCATGGAAAGTGTGCGCACGACGTTGGGTCCTCGTGGCATGGACAAGTTGATTCACAAGGGATCGAAAACCACGATCTCGAACGATGGTGCGACCATCATGGGATTGTTGGACATTGTGCACCCTGCCGCCAAGACGTTGGTTGATATTTCTCTCAGCCAAGATGCTGAAGTCGGTGACGGCACGACGTCGGTCGTTCTCTTGGGCGGTGAATTGCTTCGCCAGGCCAAGCCCTTTGTGGAAGAAAACATGCACCCCCAGACGATCATCAAGAGCTACCGCAAGGCGTGCACATTGGCGGTCCAAAAGATCCGCGACATCATGGTCCATGTGGCCGAGACCGACTCGGTCGCGTACCGCAACATGTTGGAGCGCGTGGCCGGCACGGCGCTCAACTCGAAGTTGATTTCGTCGCAGAAGAAGTTCTTTTCGCCCATGGTGGTGGATGCGATCTTGAGCTTGGACACGGACATGGACATCAGCATGGTTGGTGTCAAGAAGGTCCCTGGTGGGTCCGTCACGGATTCGTTTTTGGTCAAGGGCGTCGCGTTCAAGAAGACGTTTTCGTATGCCGGGTTTGAACAAATGCCCAAGTACTTCAAAAACCCGAAAATCTTGCTCTTGAACGTCGAATTGGAATTGAAGTCGGAAAAGGAAAACGCCGAAGTGCGCATCGACGACCCGAGCCAATACCAATCGATCGTCGACGCCGAGTGGAACATCATTTACGACAAGTTGGAAAAATGTGTCAAGGTACGTCAATGCTCCATGTTTTGCACATGGTGCTCATATATGTGTCTCTAGTCGGGTGCCCAAATTATCTTGTCCAAGTTGCCCATTGGCGATCTGGCCACGCAATACTTCGCCGACCGCGGGCTCTTTTGCGCCGGCCGCGTCGCCCAAGACGACATGGAGCGCACTATGCGCGCCACGGGCGGTGCGATCCAAACCAGCGTCCAAGACATGACGGACAAGATCCTCGGCACTTGCGGCAAGTTTGAAGAACAACAGTGCGGCAACGAACGCTACAACTTGTTTACGGACTGCCCCAAGTCGAAGAGTACCACGATTGTGCTCCGCGGCGGGGCCGAGCAATTCATCGAAGAAGCCCACCGTTCCGTGCACGATGCCCTGATGGTCGTCAAGCGCACGGTCGCGACGTCGACGGTATGCGCCCTGCGCCATTGTGTTTCGTATGTGACGTCTCAATTAGGTGGTGGCTGGCGGCGGCGCCATTGAAATGGAAATTTCCCGCCACTTGCGCGAATATTCCCGCACCGTCGAAGGCAAGGCGCAATTGTTGATCAACGCGTACGCCAAGGCATTTGAAATCATCCCGCGCCAACTGAGCGACAACGCGGGCCACGACTCGACGGACATTTTGAACCGCCTCCGACAGAAACACTTTAAGGACCCCGAAACGGGCAAGTGGTTTGGTGTCGACATCAACACGGGCGGCATTTGCGACACATTTGAATCCCATGTGTGGGAGCCGGCGGCCAACAAGGTACACACCTTGCAAGCGAAGCAATGTTGTTCAATCATTGGAATCTAGATCAACTCGGTGGCCGCGGCGACCGAAGCGGCGTGCTTGATTTTGAGCGTCGACGAAACCGTGCGAAACCCCAAGTCGGAACAACCACAAGGCGGCATGGGCGGCGGCCCCGGCGGCGCCCCCATGAGCGCAGCAATGGGCGGCCAAGGCATGAAGGGTATGATGGGCGGCCGAGGCGGCGGATTAGGAAAGGGTGTCCGTGCGTTCCGTGGCAAGGGCGGCGCATAGATATTTTTGATAGTATATAGGGTGGTCTACTTTGGACTGCAAAATACAAACACAAAATTAAACATTTGCAAAGCAGAGAGGGATTGAAGCAGTCGACGACTGGGCGTGCAGACTGGCCATGTCGGCGGCAGCACTGTTTTCGTGAAGTTTTTTGCCAGGGGAAGTACCCAGTAGCACTCGAGGATCCAAGAGTCTGCTGTTGTCTTGCATCTTTTTGTCAGAAATTGTCCTGTGTCTGCCGATGAAGGCATCGTCTCTATTACAGTTACTAAGCTATGTATAACAAGGGTGGGGGAAGGTATCGGTTTAGTTCATTTGCTTGATGACTTCCATGATGGACTTGAAGCTGTAAGGTTCCGTGGCCGCAATGTCAGCCAAGACCTTGCGGTTCAATTCAATTTCCGAGGTGCTCAAGACGCCAATAAACTTGGAGTACGACATGCCTTCTTGGCGCGTACCAGCATTGATCTTTTCAATCCACAGCGAGCGAAAGTCCTATGTGGGGATGAGGAAATATTCGGCAACCATCCCCCTCACGTACGCGCTTCTTTTGCTTTCGGTCACGGTATTGGTATTGCAACCCCTTTTCAACACGGTTGATGGCCGTGCGGTACTGCGAGTTCGCAGCACCGCGGTAGCCCTTGGCCATCGCCAGGATCTTCTTGTGCTTGGACCACGACATCTTCGAAGCAATTCGCAATGGGAACGCGGCACGCACTTCTTCGCAAATGACCACCAACAATTTTATGCGGATGTCGGCCTATCGTATCCGGACATCTATCTTATCCGGATAAACGGACGAAACCGGAAACGTTAACCCTTCCACGACGCCGCGGACGTCGATCCAACACACAAGTTGGCACCGCCACCGCGCTTCTTCATGTCGGACCCTGCGCCGCCAAGCAACAAATGGGGTGTTGTGGCGATTGCGAGTGTCATCTTTGATATCGATGTGGGGCAGTCCTTGGAGATGCTGTATCCCGACGCGGCACCTTTGTCGGCAGAAGCACGGCAGAGCATCGCATACCTGGCGCTCCCCCACAGCAACAAGCACGAAGAGGGCGACACGCAGTTCTCGTTTCGATTCCGTCGGCAAGACCCCAACACAGCCGTCTCGGCCTCGACTTCCTTCTATTACGGGTTTGTCCTCTTTCGGCAGCGCAAGGACACGACGCGGAACCGCGGGTACTTTCAAAAGTCGCTCGTCGTCATCACGACCCTCCCGTTCGTCGGCCTCTACGACCGCGTCTTGCGCATCGTGGGACCGCTCTACTTTCAAGTTGGGAATCCCTTGCTCCAGGCGCTCTTTGAGAACATTGGCCATTGGTACGGAGGCCACAACATACGCATGTGATCGCATCGTCGACCTAGGCCTTCGCCCGTGCCAGATTCGACCATGGTGCTTCCTGTGGCTGGCACATTCGTCACCTTTGTCGTGCCTGCTGTCCTGGGCTACGACGATGCGCCGTCGCTCTACACGCAGCGATGGAGCCTCGAGCAAGAATCGTTTGAAGTCGAACATGATGACGTGGCCGACGCTGTGGCCGCCGACGATGACGACGATGACGGCGACGACGACGGTGGCACGGACGCAGCGACCACGATCGTACGCAACGGCAAGTTTTGTGTCCATGTGGGCGACCACCCGCCCCCGCTGCCATCCTTTGCCGACTTTCTCAACACGCACGAACTCGGCATGTCGTTTGAGGTATATATTTGTGAGGGTTTGAGGCCGTGTGTTCGAGAATGTTGTGGTTGCCTAGAGCGTCGGTCTTTACTCTAGCTTTGAAGGGATGGAAGTGTGTTTGTGGGACCTCTGGCAATTGGCTATCACGGGCGAAAGCCTCCTCATTGCGTCGCCCAATTCGCGCGTGTGTAGCCAAGCCGTGCTGGCCTTTACAAGGTACATCGATCGATTGTGGGAATGTCATGTCTGTGACTAGTTTGTTGGCGCCCGTGCCCTTTCACGGCGACTTTCGACCGTATTTTACGCTCTACGAAACCGATTTCAATGTTCGTCAAGGTCGCAGCGGGGCCACGAGATGCTGATGAGCGGTGTAGATCATGCAAAAGCTACACGAAAGTCAGACGTTGCCCACAACCGTCGTCGGTACCACGAATCCGTTCTTCCTCAAAGTACGTTTCAAGCGAAGGTCCATCAAACACTCACTTGGGATTGTAGTCGCTAAAACACTGGCCAAATGCACTCATTTTTCCATTCGTGGACCCCGTCGTAAAACCTAATGCAGGTGCGATGGCGCCATCCAAGACGTCCTTCACAACGATGATGCAATCAGACGCGACGACATCCGCCGCTTCGTCGCCATCGACGTCGTCGATGAACGAAGACGTGGGCTCGAGCACACCCAGCGCAGCCACCCCCGCGGCAATGCCTCCTCCAACCAACATCCTCAAGCAAATCAAACGCAAAGTCGCACTCGACACCTTCTCGGAAACGGAAGAACCGCGCGTACTTTATCGTCCTCGTACTGAGTTGCTCAATCGTTCCTTAGCTCTTGACAAGAACGACGCGCCTCGTTGTGCCAGATCGAGCCGTCTTGCGACAGCTCGTCGAAGCATCGTCAAAACCCCCCACGAGCGATGGCGATGGCGAGATCAAGCCCGGCGACGAGCCCCCGCACGTCTCAATCAACAATGCGCTCCTCCGCAAGGTGCACTTCGTCCTCTCGTGTTTCGTTGTCTCCACGTGTTTCATGCTAGCACTTCAAACATTTGACCGAGCGATTCCTCAAGCCATTCGAGGAATACTTTGGCATCTGGTCGAATCACATGCTCACACCGACCACGCCATACATGGACATCACGGCCTTTATGAAACCCTTCCACGCCAAAGTAGATCGTCTTACGAGTTTATTGTGCTTGAGGTTTGATTAGGATTTCCTTGCAGCGCTCTTCTCACGACCCTTGAAATTGCCGTTTGCGCTCCGGACGACACGAAGCAAAGTAAAGATGCTCTACGCACGCTTCATTGCGTCGCCCCATTTCCAGCCTTGGTTCACCTACCGCCGCAACGAATGCATCAAAGCATTCGATGCAATGTTGCGTTCGCTCCGTGAAACCATCAGCTCCAAGGATCTCGTCGTGGAATCCTCTGGCGCAGTCATGGACAAGGCGGCGTGTGAGACGCTTCTCTTGCAGGTCGACCTGTGACACGAATGAAATTTCTCATGGTGAGTGCGTAGATTCAAAAGACCATGGCACTCGAAGCAGCCAAGACTGACCCCGACGACAACCACATGCTCATCATGCAAAAACATTTCGACGACGTGACCAAAAAAATAGACACATCCGAGGGAACGACGACGTCGATATAGATTGACGCGACTGAAAAATGAGCCTCGTGGACTCGCGACGAGCGTCTGACAAAGGCGAGAAAACCAGAGATGAATTCGTAATTTCAACGAACCGAGGATGCATCAATGTGAGGATGGAGATAGTGTGGGGTAACCCGCCGTCGTTGTTGGAGATGAGGGAAGACGTCCGCCAACAATTGTTGTTGCAAAGTCTGGATATCACCTGCCAGTACGGGGCAACAAGGCCATTGATGAGGAGAATTCTGTCATCAATTATTGTCGCCCAGCCGAGAGCGACTGCCTTGCGCAGTACACCCTTCAGAGAGTGTCGAAGCATGTCATTGTGCACAGACATGATAGGGCCGTCCATCATTCTTGGATCTCAATGCGAGGAAGAATCCCACGCGTTCGCTCTGGTCGCTAGGGCTTATCAACTTGCAGCCTGGCCTTGACACCCCAACACTTGGAGCAGTGCGTATATTACGAACGACAGAAACCCAAAACACTGTCGTCGACATCACAAGTGAGCAGCGTCGGCGGAGGCGATTCCATCGCTCATCACAAAGACTTATGAAGAACAGCCAGGAGCGTTTGAACCGCTTCGAGTTGCTCGTTTTCAGAGATGACCGAGAACGGGGGGACGTGCACAAACAACGCATACTAACGCCGTGGCATGAGTCGAGGGATGGGACGGAAGGTACCTGGTTCTTCGTGGCGCGCTTCTTGGCGTGGACGAGCGAGAGAAAGTACGTGTAGTTGCAGATGTAGCGCCCGGGGTCTGTCGAAATGGACATGTTGTTGCAGCCTTGGGCTTGGCACGCGGCGAGGATTTCGTCAAGAGGGAGATGGGTCTGGAGCGAGTCCCCTTCAGTGGCGTCGATCACTTCTGCCTGCGCGACCCAGCCGCGTTCGTCGGGCATGCGGAAGTCGGCGATGTTGTATCCGACTTGCTCCAACTCGATGGTTGTGGCGCGGCGCTTCACACCAAAGTGGACAAAGACGGTTGTCTCCGTGGACGCCTACGGGTGTGGAGTGAGAATGCACAGTCGAGACAATCGCTTCTTCTTGGTACCTCGGCCTCGTCCCACATGGGCTGCATGGCCGCCCGCACACCTTCCGCCGACACTTCCAGGACTGTCGTAGAATTTGCATGCGGGTCTTCTGTCAAGTGCTTGGCCAAGTGAGTAGTGGGGTTGTCAATAACGTCGCCAAACTTGCCAAAGCCCGTGACGATGATTGTGACCATTTCGACGATATATATAAATGGTGTCGCACTGAAACACGACAACGTTTATATTATGCAACTGACAATATAGGAAATTCGTAGTAATATTTTGACATGATCAATAATAAAAGACATTCGAGGCTTTCTCGTTGGATCCAAATTGAATCCGAAGCGCGCCATCACGCGCGTCGGATGCAACGGAAAAGATAAGTATTGATGCTCAATGCATGGAGTCGATGCGACAGCAATGCTTCCTCCTGAACATTCTCCATCATGCGATACAAAGGCTTGCGTTGATGGGATGAGAAGCGCTGGTTGTTTCTTGTGAGTTTGTAGGCAAACATGATGCTGAGACACGTCGACGACCCTCTTCTTCAACAAGTGTATCGATGAAAGCAGGTCCGCACGGCGCGCGAGGTCGCGAAATGACCTGTGAGTCAAGGCCTTGCAGTTGGTTCCTCGCGGCGGCAGAGGCATGTGCGACGCTTGATTTGTCGACCCATCTGCTCGGCTGGACGAATCATCATGATATGGGGACAGATTTAATTATAACGGATTTACAACGTGTCCTTCAACGCCGCGATGAACGTCTTGATGCCATGGAGTTGGTCTTCCTTGGGCATCGTGTTGAACGAAGGAAAGTGCACAAACAAAGCATGCTAAAAATAGAGTGAAGAACGTCAGGGACTCGATGCCGCCGTACCTGGTTCTTGGCGGCGTGCTTCTTGGCATGGACAAGCGAGAGAAAGTACGTGTAATTGCAGATGTAGCGACCCGGATCGTTGGAGATGGACATCTTGCAGCCTTGTTCTTGGCAGTGGGCCAAGAGCTTTTCCAATGGAAGCGCGGTTTCCAAAGACGCATCTTCGTTTTCCGTGATGGTTTCGTTGTTGGCGACCCAGCCTCGCTCATCAGGGATCGGGAAGTGCGCGATGTTGTACCCGAATTGCTCGAGGTCGATTTGCTTGCCTCCGTCGTTCACGCCCATGTGGATGAACACGGTCGTTTCTTCGTCGTTCTAGACAGCAAGCGTCACATCATGCACCGCATTCCTCGGACTTCAGTCGTACCTCAGCTTCGGCCCACATCGGTTCCATGGCGGCGCGAACGCCTTCGGCAGACACTTCCAAGACGGTGGTCGAGTGGACGTTCGGGTCTTCCTTGAGCAATTCCGCCAAGTGGGTCGTGGGGTTGTCGATGATGTTGCCAAACTTGCCGAACCCGGTGACGACGATCTTGACCATGGTGCTGCTTGGTACTTGCTGGCGAATTCAAAAATGACCTTCCATCACGCCAAGGGCGAAGGCCCCTCTCAAAACTGAGATCGTGACACAAAAGGGTGTCGCCAATCCGTCTTCGGCACCCGATTGGACCACACTCTACCCTCTTTTGTCAAATCAGGGTTGAATGTGTCACCATCTGGTGTGACACCCATGGGCGAGCAATCAATCCGAGGCGCACAACAGGTGCGCATGGCGCAACATGGCGCGGCGGAAGACTATTCCGCGATGGGTTCATGCGGGACTCATCAACTTGTGAACCAGACGACGAAGACGACGGCAACCGTACATTATCAACAGTCTTTACCCAAAGAGGAAGCCCATCTTGAGCTGGCTAAGGCCAGTCATGGACGCCGGGAGGAGCCCAGCGCTGGCGTCGAGCCGCACAAAGATCGCCTCGAGCAAATCTGGCGCGCAATTCAACGGCCGCGACGGCAGCGCCGGATCTGGTTCCTTTGCGCCACCAAAGAGCACCTTGACGACGTGCTTTGGCGTCGGACATTCGGACGTTTGGATCGTCGCGTCCCAACTGAGCACTTGGAGGACGAGGTGACGACCGTTCTCACGGCCGTCGCTCACATCAAAGCGGAAGAAGCCGTCCGACTCGATGACTTCCAAGATTTGCGTCACGAGGACAGCATCACACATGTAGCCGCTGAATATCCCCGCGCGGCTCTCGATGCAATGCTTCCACAGCCGCACGTTTTCTTTGTACATGGACCCGACCGGCGCGGCGCATTTGCCGCATGCGGCTTGGACGAACATGGCATTGCCCTCGCCTTCTTTCGCGGCAGCAACCACGTTGGCAACGTTCGATGCATGGAGCAACAGGTCCGCTGGCGCGACATACACGCGGCCCCGCGCGGCTTGGATGCCATCCCGAGGAATGTGTTCAAAGGCACCTTCAGCAGCGCCCCAAAAATCGACCATTTCCAACCAATTTGCCGATGGCAGCGGCAACGCCTTCTCCCATGTCGTGTTGTTCGCGAGGAGTGACGCCTGGCAACTTCGGCACGCCAATTCCGTGTAACTTCCAACCTAGCCACGAGTGAGCCCCATGGAAAGAACATGGAGTCTTCCAACTTACGTCGAGCTCGCCGCGCGGCACGCTCCGCGCGGCCATGCCAGCCGTCATGGTCGCTTTCCGGTTGTTCTTGGCCGCCGTTGTGAGGGGAATGCGCGCGTGGATGTGATCTTTATGTACTCGAAGCGTGCTGGCCTGCAGATCGACGGCATTTTCAAGCGCCAACTGCATGAGAATGTGCTCGGGGCTGGTTCGGAGTTGCACGTCGCCAGTCGAGGGGTCCATGCGAAGCGACGGAGTCGCCTTGCTCTGATTCAAGTCGATGTGTACATAGCACTGGTAGCATCCTATGTTGGCTTGGAACTCCACAATGTACTCGGGGCGCAACACAACCGCGGCTAGCGCCGAGTCCAATTTGACGGCCAATGCATCCACATCGTCGGCGCTCTTCTTCTTTGAGTTCTCCGCCTCGGCATGTTCTTCGCGCGCTCGGTTCAGAGCCTCTTGTGCCTGCGCGTACTGTCGGCGCGCGTCTTCCACTTCACGTTGGGCATCTTGCACTTCCTTCAAGAGCGCGGCAGCGGCAGACAATTGCGACGACATACGATTCGAAAATTGTCGAAATTCTTCCGCGCCGCGAGCTGCTTGCCATCGATTGGCCAAATGGAAGATGCGTAACCGGATTCTGAAATGATCCGGTTAAATATGTTTCACGCACGAAAGATCACGCAAAAACGCTCGTGTTGGCAGTTTTAAGCACAGCAACATCTACTGCTCGAGCGACGGGTAACTCGCTTCCATGGTGACACCACACGTGCCATTCGCATCCACATCGCCACCGCGACGAAGGTACATGAAGCCCTGGTCACCCCACGCCGTGCCCCACGAGTTGCGGATCTTGAACGATTCGTCAGTGTACCCAACGACGACGACGGCGTGGTCAAGCTCGGCCGTCGAGCACGAGTTGAGTACCCCTCCACTGTACTGCTTCCATTCATCGTTCCCGGCCGCGACCCCAGCGACGACCGTGCGCGTTTGCAAAGCCTCGATGAGGGCGGCATCGCCTGGAGCCACGGACACGGCCTTCTTGACTTGAGTTTGGACCTTGGTGCACGACGTCGCGCAAGTGCCGCTCTCCTTCGATGTTCCCGACACGTACGGGTAGTCTCGGAGGAGACAGACACCCGTGGCGGCCACGTAGTCGATGGCTTTCGTCGGGTATCCACCTTGACACCCCGCGTTTCCTACAAGGCGGACAGTTTATATCGATCCTCCACGACAAGCAGACGACGTACCCGTGGCGCTGTCGCAGCTTGTGAGCTGCTGCTCCGAAAGCTTGACCAACGTCTTGTTGGGCGACTTGAGGCACATGGTGGTCTCGACGGCCGAGAGGACGGCGAACGCCCAGCAAGATCCGCATTGGCCTTGGTTCTGAATCGGGTTCACGCAGGCAGAGGTCGTCCAGTCTTGGGTTGACGCCATGTCTTGCATGTTGGGAGCCGTCAAAGCGGAGGGAGACAACGACAGCAGCGGACGGGGTCCTTGGAACGAGCGGCCGAGGAAGGCGGTGAATTCGGCCGTCGTGAGAAGCGAAAATGGCGTGTCGAGCGAGAATTGAGCGTTCGGGTGAAGGCGGCCAAGGCGTTCGACGTCGAGTTTGGTGTTGTAGAAACGGACGAGCTCGGCCGCGCTCGAGTCGAACGAGGGCAGGAGACCGAGTTCCTTGGCCATGAGGCCCGCGGCGCTGACCTTCCACGCGTCCAATTCGCTCGTGAGGGCCGCGGCGTCCGAGGCCGACATGGCGGCGGCGACAGACGATTGAAGACAAAGCAAGAGGGCGAGCGAGGCAGCAAACATCGAAGAGGCAAGGAGAAAGCAAATTCAAAAATGACAACCAGCGAAGCCGAGCGAAATAATATCGAAGCCCCAGATGCGGCGGCGCCTCAAATGGATGTGCGCGGCGCAACCCGGCTCTTCCAACATGGCCTTGAACTCCAAAACATAAAATCTAGAACGCCCTGGTCGTGCCGCGGTGGATGCCGAATGTGCGAACGCGGTGGACAATTTCATCGAAACCAAGCAGAAAGGCTGCAGAAGGGACGCACACGAGGATGCCCTTTCGCCCGAATTTGATGATACTGGAGCCCAAAGGCAAAGCGGTATAGCTGTATCGCTTCCACATCCACAGCCCCTCTTTCTTCCATCTCCGCCTCGACAGACGCCATTGGAAAATCGAACGAATGCATGCCCCCACAGCTCCATCGTCATATAAATCACGTTACATGTTTACACAATTTCACCTTGGTTGTCCGATTCGTTAAACTTGACCCAATCCAATGCAATAGGCGCAGCCATCACGTGTTCGGGAATGTCAAACGCATGGATCAAGTGCAAGGCATCGTTGCCAAGGCCTTCCGAGCTGCAAAAGCCCTTGACCGCGTCGTCCACCTACATCGTCGTCGTCACGAAATGCAGGACATAAAGTTCGTACTTGGTTGCCAAGGTCGGTCGAGACGACGCCGTTGCAGACATACCAGCCCAGGTCGCGCTGGACGCAGCTGGCGCCGTACAAGACAGCCAACTTGGTCAAAACGGGACGCAGCGCTTCGTTCTTGGGGTCGTCCAAGGACGCGAGCGTCGCTTCAAACGACAAACGCTCGACATAGGCCAAGGCAATGTCTTGTACCAAGGCCGATTGCTCCAACATCCAAATCTACAACCGTCTGAGCCACGACGATGGACGAGGTGGCAACATACGTCAAAGATGCTCTTGCCTTGCTCCGTGTCCGACTTCATGATCTTGCCCAACTTGGCAAACAACTTGGCTTCGCGCACGCCAAACAAGTACTTGTAGTAGTTGACATCGTCCCACGACGGCGTGCCTTCGTACGGCTTGGCGGCGGCTACTCACAATAGCCCGTGGTCAGCACAAATGACGCCAATCGACATACTGGGAGACAGCTTGTAGCGGCCTTGCTTCAACAAGTCACCCAATTCCTTGGCCACCTTGGTCATGAGCACGCGGTTGTCCCCTTCGGCAGTCACAGCCGCATGCGAAAAACCCAAGATTTCACCAAAGCGGTTCGCCGACAAGTAGCCTTGGCCCCCGCAACGTTCGCGGCACACGCTCACCACGTTCTCGGAATTCCACGACACGACGGGCTTGATGGCCGAGCACAAGACGACCAATTCGAGGCGTTCCAACGGATCGTTCGACTTGTTCCATGCCTTGTACTTGTCCTTGACGAGGTTCAACCCGGACGCGAGCACATATGTGCGCGCGACGAGCGGCAAGAGCGCTTGCTTTTGGAGACCATAGTGCAAGATGGCCGTGTCAGACTTGCCTTTCGGGCCCACGGTCGCGCGACTCGCGGCATATCTACGACACCTGAGTGCATGACGGCACAAGGGCGACGCACCGCATGGCAATCGCCAACGACAATTTGGTGCCACCCATCAACATGGAGGCAATACAGACGCGGCCACTGAGCAATTGATCTACAGATGCGCGCTTGTCAACCACGACAGCCATCCATATTGTATCGTACCAGCCACCGCCAAGAAACGACCGCGCTTGCTCGCCACCTTGCTCGTAAACTCGCCCGACTCGCTCACTTGGGAGAGCGCGTCCAAGAGGTTGCTGCGGGGCACGCGAACATTGTCAAAGAGAATTTTCCTGCAATCAAACATGAGCCACGACATCGCACGACGACGACGATGACGTACCCGTTGTCGACGCCGTTGCAGCCCATCTTGTGGCCCATGTCTTCGACGCGGACGTGGTCGCACAGCGACAGATCTTCGTTGCGGATGCGCACCAAGAACGCATGGACGCCATGTTGCTCCTCGGCGACTTGCAATTGCGCAAACACGACGACCCATTTGGCGTGGACTAGATCGAACGAGGTCAGGACGGTTTCGTGCGGCGCGAATGTACCGGCCGAGTTGGTGATCCAGTACTTTTGGGCGAGGACCGTGGGGGTGTTGATGATGAATTCATCCGTCTTGGCATCGTACACGGCCGTGGTTTCTACGACGAGCAATGAGCGAGAGCGGGCAGTGACGAGACGCACCCATTTCGACCGCGTTGTTGCCGTAGCCCAGTTCGGTCAACCCAAAGCACCCGACGGAATCTACGAGCATGCGTCACGACTACCATGATGGAAGGACGACGCACCCAAAGAATCGATGCCTTCGAGGAAGCGTTCGTGGTGCTTCTCCGTCCCGAGCTTCAAGACGGTTCCGCCAAACAAGTTGAATTGGACTGTCATCTTCGTCGCCATGGATGGGTTCGTCAACCCCGCGATTTCGTGCGCAGCGTAAATGTTGTGCGGGTTCGTGTGGAAATCCTTGACCGAGAAGAACTTGGCGTCGCAGATCTTCTTCAATTGCGCCAACGCGATTTCGCGCTCTTCGGCCAGCGGAATGTTGTAGCTAGAGGGGAAGAAGACATCAACATGCCATCGGGGAGAATGGATGGGAAAGGTACATACCGAGGACGGAACGAATTGTCCTTGAGGAAAACCTTCAACTTGCTGCGCATCTCGCGGTTGTCAGGATCCAACCACTCGTTCAACTTGTCGGTCGGGAACGACGCGACCTTGTTGCCAAACTTGCTTCGTTCCTTGACGACATCAAAGCCCAACGGACGCGTGAAGGGGAGGCTGCTGAACCCCTTGGTGGCATGGTTGCGAAGCGACGTGCGCGTGGCGGCGGCGCGGGACGAGTGAAGCATATTCTTTCTTTGGCTGGAAAACGAGCTTTGAGTGAGCGTTTGCGAAAGATTTCCTCGCGATTGACTGTTTCGTCATCAACAACGTTCGGATACTATCCGGATCGGTGCATATCAGGTACTCAGGTGCGTTTCTCCTGTCAACGAAACACCCTAACGAATATATGGTGCGTATTCTCCCCTAACTTCAACATCACTTGGCTTCGTGACGACCACTTGTCAACGACTGCAGCATGGCCCCTTCATCACCCCCTTTACTGTTGGTGGAGTGGCACCACTCCTTGGCAAGACCAACAAACATTTTGGCCAGCCCCGGTTTGGAAGTGCCCAACATAGATGCCCTGCGATGCCTCCGACTTTCGTTTTACACCCACAAAAAAAGTCTCATGGAATAGGTGACCGTGAACATTTAAGTTTCTGGTTGGTGCTGCTTCGACAAAATGCAACAAAGTGCTCCAAGAGCACGAAAGTCGAATTGTGTTTGACATGACGTAAATGACGTTCGTGACATCCCATTGGTCGATTTCTTTATGGAGGTATTAAAGGACACGCAACCAATCAGATCTATCCGATTCAACGCCAGCCTGAAGTTATGCCGCGTGCTATTTCAAAACAAGACGGTGGCTGCGTGTGCCCCTCCAATGACCCTCCAGTGATATCAACACCGTAACTTTTGTGGCATCCTGTTGCCATGTACCGTCCCCAGCACGACCGCCGCCACCGCAGTAGCATGCATTGTTGTTACGTCAACCGCTAAAACAGCCCGAATGCCTCGCCCGAATACGAACTCCACCAAGCACGCGATAAAACTAGCGTTGTTGATTGCTGCAACCAAGTCAACAACCGACAACTCTACGCCAAGCACAACGGGCGCGACTGTGCCACGCGCCTGCGACAAGAACACTCGCGGGCGGCCTCTGCAGCAGGCATAATGCACTGATTGTGGTCCAGTATAGGCCACTTGAAGTGAAATGCATTCGGTACGGTGGTAGTCGCCACTGCAAGATTCAAAACTCTTACCTGACGCAGGCCCGAGGCGGGGGCTACTGCAGCCAACACACCCGACAAGAGTGAGAACGGACAATTCACGACGAAGACACAAATGGCAATGAGCGAGGTTGCACCACAACTGGTTAACACTAAGACCAAGCTCTCCGCTGTCGACGCTTCCTCCAATGACACCCTGTGACGTCGTAAGGTATAATCCAATTTGCACTCCCGCAAGAGGCCATGACCACAGAATGTTTGCATACCATTGAAAGAAGCCCTTTATGCTATGCTTGCTGCACTGACTGACTGTCGACCTCGAGCATGCCGCCTTGTCTTGCTGCTGAGACGACTGATCGGTTTCAAGGATCGCGCGGTCCCAGTTGCCATTGGCTGGTTTCTTTTCAAGTGTCCCTTTTACAGCGAATCAAAACACTGAACTACATCGAATCTTCTCATTTCATCCAATCACAACTACCTACAGTCAAGCGTCGAGCCATTTATCCGGTTAGAGTCCGGATACGTTCTCCTGATGCGTATACAAACGCAAGGTGCGGGTTCATCCGTCGTCGTCTCAGGTGACTTTCCCGCAGCAGCCCCTGGCGACGACATGGATACATTCACGGGGACGCTTGTGCCCATCGCACGAAGCTTCCATGCGGCGTCCATGCCCTACTTTGACCAGTTCGCGTACTACTGCGACCTCGCGACCCCACTCAAGTTTGACGCTCTCCATGCGATTGTGAACCAGCACGCGTCGGCGGCCGCGCCCGCCGATGTCTTGCGCTACATGTGCTGCCTCTTTGGAGCGTACCCCCTTGCCGCGCTCTTCGCGCTGATTCCATCGCCGACCGTCAAGCACATCGTTAACATCCTGCTCGGGGTCTTCGTGGCCCAATTTGTGTTTGGCCCGTCGTGGGTCCACACGTTCATCATGGCCGCCGGGACGTACGCCATTGTGCTCGTGGCGCCTCGCCGCCACCTCGGCACGATCGCGTTCGTCTGGAACATGCTCTACCTCTCGCTCTCCCACATCTACCGCATGTACGTCGATTACATGGGCGTGACGTTGGAAATCTCGGGCGCGCAAATGGTGCTCTGCATGAAGCTGACGGCGTTTGCGTTCAACTACTACGACGGCGCTGTCGACCACGCGCGACTCGCGGAGCTACCTGCCGACAGCCCGACCCTCCAGCGCGTCTTTGCGACGCGGCGCGCGCTCGCGATCGCATCACTCCCGTCGCTCCTCGAGTATTTTTCGTACGTGTACGCGTTCACGACGTTCCTTGCGGGACCGTCGTTTGAATTCCGCGAGTTCATCGACGTCGTCAACGGCACCAAGGTCCCTGGGCCCGGCCGCGTCCGCGCCGCGGTCTCGAAATTTGCCCTCGCCATGATGTACCTCGGCATTGGGCTGGTCGCGGGGCCCCACTTCCCCGTCTCGTACTTTTACGACGACGCTGTCGCTGCCCTTCCGTGGTACCAGCAGATCCCGACGCTCTACGTCACGTTCTTCCTCTTCAAGTGCCGCTTCTACGGGTGCTGGACCGTCGCCGAAGGCGCGACCGTCCTCTGCGGCTTTGGCTACGAAGGGCAAGACGCGCAGGACAAGCCGCGGTGGAATGGCGTTCAGTACATGAACGTCCTCGAGTTTGAACTCGCGACGAGCCATCGCGAGAGCACGCGCAAGTGGAACAAGATCACCCAAGGATGGCTCGAAAAGTACATCTACACCCGCACTCACAACTCGCTCACGGCCACGTACTTCGTGTCGGCGCTGTGGCATGGGTTCTACCCCGGGTACTACGTCTTCTTCATGGCGATGCCGCTCCCGACGCTCGTGAACCGCGTCGCGCACAAACGCGTGCGGCCGTACTTTCTCGAAGCCGACGGGTCCGAAGGGACGACGAAGCGCATCTACGACGTCGTCGGTGGCGTTGCCAACGCGCTGAGCATCCACTACATTGCGCTTCCGTTCCTCATCCTCGGATGGGACCACTCGATCCAAGCGTACACGAATCTCAAGTTCTCGGGCCATATCGTCTTGGTTGTGCTCTACGTGCTCTTCTCCCTCGTCCCGCTGCGCAAGGACATCAAGACAAAGGGAGACTAATAGACTCAGGGGTCATGAAATGTAGAACCTTCACACATCACTCTTCACACGGGTCAGGAACCTTCATGCAGCGGCAGACCACCTTCCACACGCAAATTGCGCGCGCGTTCCCCGTGGTGATGCTTCGTATCCGGAATTCGAATCATCCGGATAATATAGTACTATGGGACCATACAAATCGCAAGAGCGCCATTGATTGGCATTCCATTCTCATTGTTGCACTCGGAAGCGAAATGTCTGTGTCGACGGAAGTGAAGGAATTGGTCGAGTTCTTGTCCAACCCGCGCGCGGACGTGCGGCAGTCCGCGATCCAGCTGACCGTGGGCTTGACCGGCACGGACAGCGGTGTCCAGCAGCTCGTCAAGGCCGACGCCGTCAAGGCGTTGTGCCGCCTCATCGGCGACATGAACGCGATCGCGCGCGACGCGATCCACGCATTGGTCAACATCACGGCGACGCACCCCGGCGCGTGCGAGAACGCGCTCAACCACGACATCGTGAACCGCCTCATGAACCAATTGGACTCGGACTTTCAGCACAAGGATCTCTCGATGATGCTCCTCGCGAACGTGACGACGACCGTCGAAGGCGCAAAGGCGCTCGTGTCGCACGACGCCAAGTACAGCGTCCGCGAAGTCATCTTGCAAAAACTGACCGTGGCCTTCCTCGAGGGCGAGCCAGAACCCGATGGGATCGACCCCGCGACGAGCGAACCCAAATGGGACGACGACTACCAGTACGTTGCCAACGTGCTGGCCAACATCACGCAGTTGGAAGAAGGTCGCGCGTTCTTGCTCCGCCTGCGCCCACAAGAGCACGCCAAGGTGCAGTCTCTCGTGGAGGTCCTCATGCCCCAGGTGCACTCGCCGAACGTCGTCCGCCGCCGCGGCGTCGTCCAAGCCCTGCGCAACCTGTGCTTTGACAGCGACAACCATTTCTTCCTCTACGACACGTTGGACGTGGCCTCGCACATGCAGCGCCGCCTCGTGGGCCCCGAGCCACTCGAAGACGACGAGAAGGTCGGCATGAGCTCCATCGTGCTCTCGGTCCTCGGACCCAAGAAGAAACGCGAGACGGACGCGCAAGTGCGCAAGGACGCCGTCGAGTGCCTCCTTCTCCTCTGCTCGTCGCGCAACGGCCGCAACATCTTGCGCCAAAAGAAGGTCTACCCCGTCGTGCGCAACGCCCACTTGATCGAGTCCAACGAAGACGTGAGTGAGTCGATCTACAAGCTCGTCGACTTTTTGATCCGCGACGAAGAAGGCGAGGAACCCGACTGGAACGAAATCCGCGCCAAGTCGCTCGGGGGGGCCGCCGAGGAGACCCAACTCGTGGCCGAGTCCGCCGCCGTCCCGACCGCCGCCGACGACGATAAGAAAACACCGGTGGCCAAGACAGACTTGCCCAAGCCCAAGCAGGAGTTGCCCAAACCCAAACCGGACGCGTACAAGCCGCCACCGCCGCCTGCGCCCGTTGTCGCCGCGCCCCTCGAAGAAGAAGAAGTCAACGACGAAAGCGCCGCCGCGCTGGCCAAGGAAATCGCCATCTTGGATGTGAGCAGCGACGAAGAAGACGACGACGCGCCGCCGTTGGTTGCCTAGACGCGCGTCGACCTCACACACCTATATAAATGACGATGTACCATGCTCCCAGGCTCCTGTTGGAACGGGCAGACCTGTGGTATTTAATATTTCCACGGACCTGTTCAAAGCAAATCCTGTGACATTGAATATCGAACTCTCGTGTTGCAAAAGATTGCCACATCCGCGCTTCGGATTGGTGGACGATGAAAGTAGAGCGCGCGTTGAAGACGGAAAAGCGGCCGCGCCACCATGCCGAGAGCAATGCCGCGTCCCATGTGCTCCATTATCCAGATGTCATCCAACTCATTTGTGCGTACCAGAACGGACTTCATGCAGACATGCGGCCGCTCGCCCGCCTCACACTCCCACGCTTTGACTCGTTCGACCTTGAAGCGACGTGGAAACCTCTCGCGGCCGTGCTCAGGCCGTGGCTCACTACGTACACCCATGCCCGACTTCTCATTCTCTTTTCGGCCCTCCCGCACGTGCGAAATCTCGTCATCCTGGACGCCGTCATCTCTGGCGACGTCGCCCTCCTGCAATTCCTCCATCACCAGGCGGCCCACGACCCCACCCATTGCCCGTATTTCCTCCTGGACGTCGCGGCATGGGCCGGTCGCCTCGAAGTACTCGCATACCTCCATGCGATCCGCCACCCCGGGTGCTCGGTCCATGCGCACGACATGGCCTCCCACCATGGCTTCCTCCTGATCGTCCAATTTCTCCAGCGCAACTACCCCCCCGCCGACGGCGCGTCCAGTCTTGTCGCCGCCGCCGCGAACGGACACTTGGACATTGTTTGCCTCTTGTACAAGCATCGCGTGGACTCGACCGACGACGACGCGATGGAGGCGGCGGCGGCGGGTGGCCACCTTCATGTCGTCCAGTGGCTCAATGGCCAATACGCGACCGGCCGACGGTCGTCGTGGTCGTGGCGCGCGCTCTCCCTCGCGGCCACGCACGGCCACGCGCATGTGATGGCGTTCCTCCTGCAAGTGCAATCGCATTGGGGCCCCGTGTCCATGGACCACGCAGCCGAGCACGGCTACGTCGACGTCGTCCGTCTCTTGCTCGAACATCCGCATGTCGCGAGCCAGGACCGCGCCATGGACGCCGCGGCAATTCACGGCCATTTGGAGATCGTGCGACTCTTGCAAGGCAGCGGCGGGTTTGCGAAATCGTCGGTCAAGGGGCTGGACGGCGCCGCCGCGCGCGGCTTTTTGCCGATTGTGCAGTACCTTCACGAGCACGATACGGCCGGATGCACACTCGCGGCGATGGACGGCGCTGCCGCACACGGCCATCTCGCCATGGTAAAGTTTCTCCACGTGCATCGGACGGAAGGCTGCTCGACTGACGCGATGGATCTCGCCGCGACGCGTGGCCACTTGGATGTCGTCGAGTTTCTGCATGCCCATCGATCGGAAGGATGCACGACCGACGCCATGGACGGCGCGGCCTCGCGCGGACACCTCGAAATTGTCAAGTTCTTGCATGCCCACCGCAGCGAGGGTGGGACAGCCGACGCAATCGACCGCGCGGCGCAGCACAACCACGCCAAAGTCGTCCGCTTCCTCGCGACGAGGCGGCCGCACGAGCGCGGCAGTCCAAGCCGTGCCATCGACGCCGCCGTCGGGTACGGCAACATGCACCTCGTCGCGTTTCTTCGAGCCCAAGGGTACTATCCGTCGACGGCAGCCCTCGAAAACGCCGCGTGGCATTTCCAAGTCCCATTGTTCGAGGCCATGTATCCCTTGGTCGCAACCAAGAACCGTGGCGCGACGATGGTCGACGCCGCCATGTACGCGGCCGCGACGGCCCACACGGGTCTCCTCGATGCCGTCATGCGATTGGATCCCAAGGCGATCACGGAAAAGGTGCTCGAAGCCGCCGCTGAACACAACCACCTGCACATTGTCCGAGCGCTCGTCCGGCGCGGGTTGCGACCTCAAGGGTTTGTCCTCGACAAGGCTGTGGCCAAGGGGCATTTGGAGGTTGTCAAGTTTTTGCACACCCGCGACATGCGATGCTCCGCCGCGGCGCTCGTGGCCGCCGCCGCCCACGGCCATCTTGATGTGGTTGAGTTTCTCCAACCGCTGTCCATGCACCGAAGCGGAAGTGTCTCGGACGCGCTTGATGCGGCCTGCCGCCACGGCCACCTCCACGTCGCCGAGTGGATTAGACGGTTTCAATGGGACGTCGAACCATCCCCACACACGATCGTTATGGCCGCGGGCGGCGGGTACTTGGCGGTCGTCGAGTGGCTCGTGGCGCAATTCGTCCCGGAGTGGCCCGTCCAAGAGGCGTTGGAGCACGCGACGGCGACCGGTCGACTCGAGGTCGTCGTTTACTTGACCAACACGTTTCCGCAACTCGCGATCACGGAGGCCATGGTCACAGACGCCTCGACGCGAGGTCATTTGGACTTGGTCAAATGGCTTCTCGTGGCGGCTCCGGACGTGCCGATCGAGACGGCACAAAAGGCAGCCGCGGCGGCCAAACAAACCATCGTGGCAGCGTTTCTCACGAGCATGGTTCGAGAGGACGCTGCGGATGGTGGGAATGATGACGATGGCGCCGACAATGACTCGAGCAGCGACGACGAAGCCGATGATGGGGTCGGTCATGCCATGGAAGACGAGGAACACATGGACTTGGGAGTCGAGAGTGACAAGGAGGAGGAGAGCGACGTGTCCGAGTACGACGACGATGACTAGCATGTAATGTATCAATGGTTGCAAGGCATGGTTGTTGCATGACGGCTCGGTGTCAACGCGCTCCAAGATGGCACATCTGGATTTCCTATGTTACACGCTATCATTCTTGTCGTTGTCGCTGGGGGCAGTAGGGAGCTGACTATAATTTTTGCGCGCTTCCGAGTACGACGCGACGAGCGGCCGCTTCGGCGTCGAATTGAGGTTGCGGAATTGCTCCATCGTGAGGAGGGGCGACTTGGAGTCGATGTGGGTGCCGCTGTCATTGCCGCCGCCGCCGCTGGCTGCGTTGGACGCGGCGGTCTGGAGCGACGGGATGTTGTACTGGTGCATGTAAAAGACAAAAAGGAGGAGCGAGGCAGCGGCAAAGACCGACCCAAAGAGGAACGCATTTTCCCAAATCAAAAACGAGCGGTCGTCGTCGCCGCCATAGATGGCGCCGCGACCGCCTCGGCAGAGGTCGCCGTCGCAGGCAAACCCGATGCGCATGTTGCCAGCGTCAAAGAGTGTGTAGTACGTCTTGATGAAAATGTCGCCGAGGACCCACCACGCATCGTCGCTACGTCACAACGGTGTGCATTCGACGCGTCACGATGACATACCCCGAGTTTTGAAATTGCAGTTTGCACGTGCCGCGGCCGTCGCAATTGACGTAATCGCGAGGCTGGAGCGTAAACACATTGTCTGGTTCCATGCCAAACTTGAGCGGCGGAAAACTCTCAGTCGTCACGCCTTGGCACGACAAGTCGTCGCAGTTGAGGCCAGCCGTGATGGACTTGATGACCTCCATGTACTGTGTGTCGGGGATGCTGATTAAGGACGTGCCTGTGTCAATCTACGGCAATGTCATGACGTTGCCGACCATACGACTCACAATGGCATAACAGAACGGATCGCAGTGGTTGTCGGTCGCGTTGCGGACAGAGAACCCATTCATTCTACAGAGCCCAATGACGACAACCCAAGACGCAATAGAGATGACATACTTGACCGCCCAATACGTGTACGTTTCAAAGTCTACCCGAGTACACATCTGGGACTGCCTCGTGAGACACAAGGTACCTGGGAGCTTGACGGTCGGCGTGAAATGCCAGCTCGCGTTCGTGCCGACCATGCTCAAGTCGTACCCACCCAAGTGCAGCTCCGACCCCATTTGGTATGGCTGTGCAGTCATGTAGATGGCAAACATGTTGCCCAGTGTCGGCTACCACACACACAGATGAGGAGACGTCTTCGACGAGGATGGATACGTTTTGCTGGATCAGTGTCGAGAAGAGGGTTGGTCGACTGATCTTGGCGAGACTTTCAAACCCGAGACCGACCAGGCCATCGGCGATAAACATCTACGAGGACGCACGATCAACACTGGGGCGCACGAGGAGCTCCTCGCGTACGTCGAGGGATTCCGTTTCTTCAGTCACGACCCCAAATCGCACGTTGTCCACGTTGAACGGACCAAACCCGATGGAATCGACGCCGATGACGCCGCCGACCTCGCCACTTCCGTACTGCATGGGTCGAGATGAGAGGACAGTGTGATTATGCATGTGTACCGAGTCGAGGAATTTCTCGTGCGTGTTGGTGAAGGTCGTCGACTGCGTGTAGTCGAAGGCCGCGTGCATGCCGCACGTGGTGCATGTGATGCCCGGGATCCACGTGTCGCTGCTTCCCGTGTCGAAGACGACCGTCAACACCTGCGCAGGGTTCCCAAACGAGAGCTCGCCGACATATTGGACGTTGCCGTAGTTATTGAGCGAGAGGCGGGCGGCCGTTGCATTGGAGACGGCATCGAGGCGGCGCGAGGAGAGAGCGATTCGATGTGCTGGTAACGAGTCTTCTCCAAACACGACGACACACGCCGCCGCCACGAGGAGCAGGAGCACATGCCGGAAGGCCATGAAGCGCTCGATGCCGCTGGATATTGCACTCTGCACTCCACTATGGGGCTTTGGTACGAGGTCGCAGGACGGAGCGTTTGCTTACTTTATTCAAGCCAAATGAACGCACAAATATGGTCAAAAATGGTGATAGAACTTCTTGATAAAAAATATATTTTTGCTACTCTATTATAATATCGTTAGACCATTTACAAACATAAAGTATAAATCACGGACAAAGTGAGCACGACGAGATATCTACGCCATGATATCATGCAACTCGTTGCGCGAAATGATTAAGACGGCCCTCCCTCAGGGTATACCATGATTGCAGGCGAAAAACCGACAACGCGGGGGGCACAGGCAGAGAAGTTCGGGCGGAGACATGGATGTTGGCACCACAAGTGCCCAAACACAACGACAACATGTGGTGCACACGCCGCCTCGCTGTAGCGATGGAACTATTCCCATGAGGACATGCATGGCTCCAAAACCTAAATGCTGTTCAGGTTTTCGATTCTCCAATCGCAACGGTCCGACTTGCTTGAACGCCGACATGCGCTTTTATCCATGCACCAACGGACACTCGCCCAGTGTCCGTTTCGCTCACTTGCAGCAATCCTGCATTGAGTTGACTCAAAACTCGTAATATGTGGCCTGGTCATCAACTCGTTGTCCCTAGATACAAAGCGACACACCGCCTCGATGTCCCTTCGCAGGATGTGGCTGCCCCCCGCCAACCCTTCTGTACCCCCAATTGAAGCCCTGCTATGTTCATGTGCAATTCCTCGAAGCTTTGAAATGGCTTGGTCGTGCGTCCGCTGAACAAGAAGTCCGCAGACGGTGACGTGGAGGACGTAACATCGCACCCTGGCGCGGAAGAAAAATGAAACGGTCACACGTGGAGGTTTTCCGGATAACTGGAATCTGGAACATTTCTGGAACTTTCGATTCGTCGGGGCCGTTCGGTATCCGGATACATCATTCGATCTTCTGTGGAAGATCACGAATGATGCTCGCGTCAGCAACGCCGTTTAGAAATTAAATAAATTCACCTTGCTTCACCAAGCCCTATACAATATCATAGATATCCCGACGGAAGGCGCCGAGAAAAGAATCGTGTTTAAAACTACGTGGCGATCGTATGCGGATTCTGTATCCGGAAGAGGATCATGTGAGGTCCTCCCTGTGTTCTCCCAGGCTCGGGATCATTTTGGAAAGTGCAAGCGGAAGCCCAAGCAAAATGTCCAAGTAAGTTAAAGTGTACAGATCTAAATGTGCCTCGTTTGGCGAGAAGGGGGATGCAGTTTAGAAGCGTGTCAAGGAACGGGAAACTCACAACGATTTTGATTTTGTAGGAAAGAAGATTTCAACGCGGGTATCATGGACAGAAAACGATCGCCAAACCGTTTGATCGTCGACGAAGCCAGCAACGACGATAACTCGGTCGTGGCGCTCAGCATGGCGAAAATGGAAGAATTGCAACTCTTCCGCGGTGACACCGTCTTGATCAAGGGCAAATTGGGTCGCGAAAGTGTCTGCATTGTTTTGCAAGACGACAGCTGCGACGATGCTAACATTCGCATGAACAAAGTCGTCCGCAAGAACTTGAAGGTTCGCTTGGGCGACTTGGTCTCTATCAGTGCTTGTGGTGATGTCCCGTACGGCAAGCGTATCCATGTTTTGCCCATCGATGATACCATCGACGGCGTCACAGGCAACTTGTTTGATGTGTACTTGAAGCCGTATTTCTTGGAAGCGTACCGTCCCGTCAAGAAGGGCGATTTATTCTTGGTCCGCCAAGCGATGCACCCTGTCGAATTCAAGGTTGTCGAAACCGACCCGGCCCCATATTGTATTGTTGCCCCCGATACCATCATTCACTGCGAAGGCGAACCCATCCGTCGTGAAGATGAAGAAAAGTTGGACGAGGTGGGGTACAGTGACATTGGTGGCTGCCGTCGTCAAATGGCCCAAATTCGTGAAATGATTGAATTGCCTTTGCGCCACCCCACTCTCTTTAAAACCTTGGGTGTCAAGCCCCCTCGAGGTGTGCTCTTATATGGCCCCCCTGGTTCTGGTAAAACATTGATTGCCCGCGCCGTCGCGAACGAAACCGGCGCGTTTTTCTTCCTGATCAACGGTCCTGAAATTATGTCCAAGATGGCCGGTGAATCTGAGAGCAACTTGCGCAAGGCTTTTGAAGAAGCTGAAAAGAACGCCCCTGCCATCATTTTCATTGATGAAATTGATTCCATTGCCCCCAAACGTGACAAGACTAACGGTGAAGTCGAACGTCGCATTGTGTCGCAATTGTTGACGCTCATGGATGGCTTGAAGCAACGTGCCAGCGTGGTTGTCATTGGGGCCACGAACCGTCCTAACAGCATGGACCCCGCCCTTCGTCGTTTTGGTCGTTTCGATCGCGAAATCGACATTGGCGTCCCTGATGAAAACGGGCGCTTGGAAATCTTCCGTATCCACACTCGCAACATGAAGTTGGACGATTCCGTTGACCCTGAATCTATTGCTCGCGACACTCATGGTTTTGTTGGTGCTGATATGGCTGCCTTGTGTACCGAAGCCGCTTTGCAATGTATCCGCGAAAAGATGGATGTCATCGACATTGAAGACGAATCGATCGATGCCGAAGTGTTGGACGCCATGTCTGTGACCCAAGATCACTTCAAGTATGCTTTGGGCGTCTCGAATCCCTCGTCGCTTCGTGAAACCACCGTCGAAGTGCCCACCATCACGTGGAAGGACATTGGTGGCTTGGACAGTGTCAAGCGCGAATTGCGCGAATTGGTCCAATACCCCGTCGAGCACCCCGAAAAGTTCGAGAAGTACGGTCTCTCGCCTTCTCGTGGCGTCTTGTTTTACGGCCCGCCCGGGTGCGGTAAGACTTTGTTGGCCAAGGCCGTGGCGAACGAATGCCAAGCCAACTTCATTTCCGTGAAGGGTCCTGAATTGTTGACCATGTGGTTCGGTGAATCCGAAGCCAACGTCCGCGAAGTGTTTGACAAGGCTCGTGCCGCTGCGCCGTGCGTGTTGTTTTTCGATGAGTTGGATTCGATCGCTCAACAACGTGGCAGCTCTTCGGGCGACGGAGGAGGAGCTGGTGATCGTGTCATGAACCAGTTGCTGACAGAAATGGACGGCATGGGCGCCAAGAAGAACGTGTTTATCATTGGCGCGACCAATCGTCCCGATATCATTGACCCTGCGCTCATGCGCCCTGGTCGTTTGGATCAACTTATCTTCATTCCCATGCCCGATTTGGAATCCCGTTTGTCGATCCTCAAGAGCGTGTTGCGCAAGAGTCCTATCTCGAAGGAAGTCGACTTGAACTATTTGGCTGCCCAAACGGACAAGTTCACTGGTGCCGATTTGACTGAAATCTGCCAGCGTGCCGCGAAGTTGGCTATTCGTGAGAGCATCCAACGTGACATGGAACGCGATCGTCTCCGCGAAGAATCAGGCGCCGCCGCGGATGAAGACATGGAAGTCGAAGAAGAGGACCCTGTGCCCGAAATAACCCCTGCCCACTTTGAAGAAGCCGTCCGAAACGCTCGTCGATCTGTCAGCGACCGCGACTTGCACCAATATTCCACCTTTGCCCAAACGTTGCAACAATCGCGTGCGCAAGTCGGTGCGACTGGCGGTTCCCTCTCCACGTTTGCTTTCCCCAGCCGCAACGTCATTGGCGGGGGTGCTGCTGCCACTGCTGCCGTCGACGAAGATGAAGAAGACTTGTACAGCTAGACAATATGGCTGTGAGGATATGAGGGATGCCAGTGTCCTAAATTATTTTTTGCTTCTTTGTTTGATAATTCGTGGGGGCGAAGTGAGATTGGTGCATCATGTGTGGCCTGCCTTTCGGGTCGTCCTTGCATAACGACTGACTGAAAGCCCGTCACTCGACGGCTCCCATATCATTTCACCTTCAGTCAAAGTGGCGATGTGGGTGTTTCGTGCGACGAACCGTTACGTGTCCGTATAATATCCGGATTATCGAGGAGATGAGCGGTGGGCGACGGAGAGGCTCCAAGAACCGTTTCGACCCGGGAGCGAAACGTGTGAAACTCATGCTTGACTAATGGTGTCAAGCACGCACCGTGGAAACGCATGAACGTTGTTGGAAGAGCTTGACTGGAAACGCACAGGCGTTGTGTGACTCAAGCGCGCACATCAGGTCAGCGTCTCTATACATCCTTGCGATCGGCGTCGAGGACGAGCACCGCCATGTGTGCCGTCGCTGTCTCCCAGGCCGCCGAGATGTTGTTCTCCTTCCCACAAGGCGTTGGTTCGATATCTCAGATCTTCGATTTTTTGTTTTGCTCGAGGCATGGCGTGGCCGGCCATCTTTGGTCGCCGCATGATGGCTCAGCGCGGCGCTGCCATTTCCATAGAAACCTGGGATACAATCTTCAAGTGAAGGCTGAAAATTCGAAAAAGAGAAGGTAAACAAAAATGGACCAATGGGCGGTGGGGAGGGAAGGGGGCCGATTATTTAGCCAATGAAACATGTCGTAGAAGAAATATTTCAGCCAATGGAATCGCACCCATGTCAAGCCCTGAGCAAACAAAACGCTTCAGGTGGAAGATATTTTCCGGACGGCAACCCAAAACGATCCAGAAACGAAAAAGCCTTGTGGGGGATCACTCAAAACGGCGTAACAGCGGCTCCAAAACGGCAAAGAAACGCTTAGAACCATCGTTTCCGATCAAACAGAAGCGTAGCAACATGTACAACACGCAGAACCAACTAAGCCCGCGTGAGATGCAGCCGCCGCCACCCCAAGGCCAAAGCCAGCCGTACAGCGTAGGACAAGGGGATCGCTCTGACCAAAACATGCAAGAGTCGCCAAAACCGCAATTGACGTTGAATCCGCCGACGCAAATGCAAAACATGGCCCAAACGCAACAAATGTCGGTGCATCCGATGCAAGGCGGACACATGCAGCAACAGCAACACGTCCAAGACCAAAGCGGCCGCATGCAGCAAGACCCGAACCACGGCGGACAGATGCAAAGCCTCATGCACGAGCAAATGCAAGCGCAAATGCACCAAATGCAACAAAGCCACATGCACTCCCAAATGCAGGTCCAAGCGCACAACGACCTCCAAGGGCAGATGCAAAGCCAAATCCAACGGCAGATGCACGAACAAATGCAAGAACAAATGCAGAGGCAAATGCAAAGTCAAATGTCACCGTCAATGCACAGCAACCATATGCCGTACCATGCGATGGTGCACCCGCAAATGCCCGGCCAAATCCCTGGGCAAATGGCGCTGCAATTGAAAAACCAGCGCAGGCACCACATGGGCGGCGGCGGCGGGAACGAAAAATCGATGGACAACATGCGTTTGCCGATGGCAACCCACGACATGGGCATGATGGAAGCCGACGACCTCGAGGTACATTTATTTATTGTTGCAGGATTGTCATTTCCTGACCTCTCTTCAGTTGGAGCAACGACTACACCAAGGACTCGACTACGACGACGACGACGATGATGATGATGGGAAAAAGGGCAAAAACGACGCAAACAGCAAGAAACCGTGGACACGCGAAGAAAACGAAAAGCTCATGCAACTGGTCAAGCAGTATGGCGCGAAGCGGTGGTCGTTGATCGCGATGCATTTGCCTGGTCGCGTGGGGAAGCAATGCCGCGAACGGTATGCATTAAATGATATCTTGACACTTAAAAATGTTGTTGTAGGTGGCACAACCATTTGAACCCAGCCGTGCGCAAAGATGCGTGGACCGCCGAAGAAGACTATGTGATTTTTGAATGCCACAAGAACGTGGGCAACCAGTGGGCCGAGATCTCCAAGATGCTGCCGGGTCGGACGGACAATGCGATCAAGAATCGGTACTACTCGACCATGCGTCGCATGCAGCGCCAGTCGTTGCGGAAAAAGGGATGTGGTGCGCGGGAGACAAAGCCGCGGTCCCAGTCGATGATCTCGTCCCCGACAAGCGGCGACAACCGGCACATGTTTCAGCAACGAGGCTCCGTTGGCGGGAAACAGCAATTTCAAAAGTTGGTGCTCTCGGCCGGCCACAGCGACAAGGTTGACGGCACGTTTCTCTCCGAGTACGACCAAGTCCAGCGCCAACATGGCCTCGAGTTTGGCGCTCCGTCGTTTTCGAACGCGACGGGCATGTCGCAGGAGTACCAAAACGGCCAAGGGTTTTCGTACGATGGTCCCCTTCGCCGCCATTCGTCGACGTCCGACGCGCCCCACATGAGCATGTACCAACACCCCATGCAATACTCACCCACGGGATCGGCCATGGGTATGCAAGCCTACGACAACCAACGAGGTAGGACATATCGAATGTGCCACATGTGTTCCAACACTTAGCAGCTCGTGTCGCCGCTTTAGAAATCGCCGAGAACGAAGAGAAGCGACAGCTTCATGAAGGCCACCACACAGTAGACGATAGCCAGGGCTCGAAAACGCGACATTCGGTCAACACGCGGCTCTTTGCGACGGCATTGCCCACCCAAGTGAACACTGGTGGAATGCAACCCACCGCTTCGATAGACCCCGTCAAGGACATCAAACCTTTCGACCAAATCTCCGAGACCCAAGAAGTGTACATTTGAATTCACCTGCTCGTGTTTGTTGGATTTACGCTATTTTAATTCGTACGAATACAGCGCGCGCGCCGCATTAGAGTTTCTCGACGCCTTTTTGAATGAGCGTTGTCGCCATCACACGTTGTCGAGGCAGCGCGCGTGAAGTTGTCTGCACGCACAGAGTGCCACGTCATATTCAGTTTGTCAGCTTGGGATTGCTGGGAATTAAAAATTGGTTGTTTTGTTCATCCAAACGAGAGGCGCGAAATCAAAGAACGTTTTACTCGGAGAACGTTTTACCCATTTTCAAGGAGGACATATTAAGAGTTGAACCAATGAGTTGACAAATACGACTCGGTGTCAGCACTATCCTTCTATGCAATCGTGCATTTGATATGTAATGCATCGTTGAGTAGTCCAAGCGCGGCCAATGGAGGCGATGCCCCCACCCTGTCTGCTTGAATCATCGTCGATCTTAGATGGGACAATGTGAGTAATACCCGTTTCGGTCAAAGAGTTAAACGCCACTCGAGATCTGGTCGTTGGAATATTGGGGGGAAACCAAAAGATTATCCGGATAAATTCGAACCCCACATTGCGAATTTCTATGGAATGCAAGCGCAATCTTCTGTTGTATCCGGATCCTGCATTTAAATTGGATTTGTGCGGTGGGGAGAAATCTGTATACATTCTCCCATAGAAATCCGAAAAATTACCGCCCCCCCTTTGCGGCCATATTTTCCAATTCGTGAACGCTCCACGGCTGTGAGGTTATTCCTTGGAAATCGCGACCTCCTGGAAGGCATTCGGAAGCCAAGGCGGCAGGAAGAGGCACATCGATAGCGTTAGCGAACCCCCCACACATGGGCAAGCAAGCCGCGTCTCCAACCACCACCGGCAAGAGCACCATTGCGACCTCCCCGGTACGTGCGCAACGGACTCTCGCTTTGAATGGCGGACCTCTCATATTTTATATTTGGCTAGGGCACTGGGGTGGATGTCGTGGCGCTCTCCAGGGGTAGGTTTTTGGAGCATTTAGTGTCCTACAGAGAGCGCCTATTGGCTCAATTTGTGGAGCACCAGAGCGCAGCGCTCAAATTGGACGAGGTATACTGCCACAAATTATAATGTCCGCGCGGCGGAGTGCGCGGGGGTGTTGCGGGGATCTCACCAACATGACGCTAGGACGAACGACGGGACCTCCGCACCAAGATCATAGACGTTGATTTGCATGCATCGGAAGAAGAGTCGGACGAAGAGACTGAAAACCTTGAGACCGACGAAGGCGATGATGTTCCTGCAACCCAGTCCGACAACGATGATGCAGCCGAAGTAGAGACCGACGAAGTAGACACGGCGGCCGACGAGCAAGACGCGCCACCAACAATGTTAGATAGCGAAAGGACAGAAGATCGCGTTGATGCTGATCCAGCAACAAGCGAACCCACCCCGTCCGTGACACCAATTCTGTTATCCCCCGATAGAAAGAAGCGACCGCGGGCGCACAACCAATCTCCAACCAAAGTCCAAGCCGATTCCACCAAACCAACTACCATACGAACCCCCCCACGAAAAGTCCAGCGATCGTCGACCCCCATCCGGCAGTATCAATCGCCTGTCATATCGACGAATATGCGCTACATGGGCATACCCACCGGATTCCCTCCATCAGACAAGCCCAATGAGACGCCCAATGGCGCCGATGACGCAAGCACCTCATTAGTCGATTTAATTCGAACACACACCGACAAGGTTCAACAGCTCCAGAAGATGCCGAGCAAGAAGCGGCAATTGCCTCGATTGAAGGACCCGTGTCGTTTGAAGTGTCATTGGGATACATTGTTGGACGAAATGAAGTGGATGGCGACGGACTTTGCAGAAGAAAGACAGTGGAAACGTGCGGCCGCATGGCGTCTCGCCCGCGATGCGTGCGAAGCAAAAAGCTCTGAAAAACGATCGCAGGAACAAGACAAGCGGAAATTGGCACGGCTAGTTGCGTTGCAAATATCCTCGTATTGGCGCGCCATGGAACGCATCGCCGCCCGCTATCAAACTCGGTCTTCGTCGACAGCATTTGAGCGGACAGCGTCAATCAGTGTCAAAGACGCGGCGAGCCTTTCACCCAGGCCACGGGGATCGGACGCAAATGCCGGTTTCGAGTGGTTGCGAGAAGGCCAAGAGGCACTCGTGCGAGAAAAAACGGCTCAGATTTTTGAAGCCTCCAGAAGCGCGCGAGAGAATTTGAAAAAGAATGGCGGGGGGAGCACAGACGAAGCATATGCCCATCTCAAGTTGGCCGCATTTCAATGGAACGCGCTGAAATTCATGCTCGACATGCGAGAAGCGGGCTACCACCTGATTCTGAACGACCAATTAGGCACGGGGAAACCTTTCACGGTGTCGTTGTTTTTGTACGCGCTGGACCATTTGGACACCCCCACGGAGCCTCATTTGATTGTTGTCCCTGATGCTGAAATCCATAAATGGGTGCACTACGTCAAGGCGCTGCATCGCCACGGGCGCATCCAAATCTATGGCGGAACCCCCGTCGAGCGGCGAAAACATCAGCGTGCTTGGGACAAGGAATACATGGCATCCACGGAGACGAACGAGCCCCCTGTGTATTGTTGCATTTGTCCGCATGCAGTGTTTGTTGAAGAAGCGGCGACTGTTTTTGCCTCGCAGACGTGGCAAGCCGTTGTGGTCGAAGACATGGGTCTCTCGGTGGATTCTCCTTCGGCATATATGTCAATCAAGAACACGTCAAGTCGAGTTGTTGTGAGCGAAATGGCGTTGGATCAGTGGTCCTCGGAGCGAATGGCTCTGTGGGGGGAGTTTTTGCTTAAATCTGTGGCTGCCGAGTGGAATTTGATGGAATGGGACGAGTTGAATTTGGCTGATGCTGCCTCTGTCCAACGAATGATGAAACGTGCAGGCCTGCCGTACAAAGATGAGTCGTCATGTTTGCAAATCGCACTGCGATCGCTCACGCTGGGTCGTTTGCGTAATGACATGGAGGCGCAGCTTGGCAAAGTCGAAGAACAAACGGTGGGGTGCACCATGACGGCGTCACAAGTATGTATTTATTATCTCAAGGCTGATGAGTGAACATTTTTTATTGTAGTTAAAATGCTACAACAATGTTGTGGTGGGATTCAATAGCAGCGCCGACAAAGAAACATTGGATCACTGGCTTCGGTTTATGCTGCGCCTTCGATCTGCCTGTAATGGCGTAGACATTCTTCAAGATTTTGAACGCTTGTCGGTGGTTGATCGCGCAATGCTTGAAAGTTGCTCGGCCAAATTGAAGGCGCTCATGGAATTAGTCAATCGATTGGTACACCAGGACAATGTTCGAGTCGCGATTTACATGCAATGCGACATGATGCTGCCTGTGGTTGAGTATGCGGTGATGAACCATCTCAATATTCCATGCGTTCGTGTCACCGGATCGACTGTCAACCAACATCGTGCGTTGACCCATTTTGCCATGAAGGATGCAGTCCGAGTGGCTATATTGTCCAGTCGCACAAGAACAGTTGGAAGTAACCGGGCAGTGTGCGCATACGGTGCCCAAGCGGTATGTTTTTTGTATTATATTGTCCTTATATTTTTCAAATAGGTTATTGTTTTGGACAGCGATTGGGATCCCATGTGTGACGCTAAACTTCGGGCATCGTGGCAATTGCTTGCGACCAATTCCGACGTGACAGTGTACCGTTTGTATTGTGAAAGCAGTATTGAAGCGTCTTTGCTTCGTGTTGGCTCGACCGTGTCTGAGAAATTGTTTGGCGAAATGACCCCTACCGAGTGCATAGCGTCGCCTCAGTTCAAGTTTGACGTGTGTCCGCTGTGGTGGTCCACTTCATCCAATAACGACATGTCAATGGCATTGATGAGTGCGGAGCTGATGGAAAAGTATTGCGGCAATGTCGAAAACGTGGAATGGTACCAACTCGAGTCCCCACTCACAACGGGTGGTGAGTTAGAAACTGAAGAACATTTGCTTTTATCCAACAGCGATGAATTGACACCCGTCGAGTGGTACTCAGTTCACTTGGTTCAGTCACTCAAAGAAAAGCAAATCCCGCGGTCAGCAACAAAGCAAAATCAATTGGAGCGTGCATCCGAAGACGATCGGTCAAGTCATTTGTCGTTTGAAAGACTGATTGGGGAGCGCAATCGAACGCAGTGGAAGCAGGAAGCAACTTCGTCCTTGTTTTACGAAAAGGAAGCGTCGTTGACCTCGGTGGTTGAAAATTTCCGCTTGCAAGGAATGCACTCGACGTTTGGTGTGTACGAACCACCAGTCGTGCACATTGAAGGGGAGACGCTTCTGGATACGCGGGATGACACACCGTTTTGGGTTACATACCGCGCAAGGAAACCACCGACGCCCGTGGTACCTCCTGATAAAGCAAAGGCAATTGCGGATGGCAAACCCATGAAGCCCAAGAAACCAAAAATTCCTGGCAAAGCTCCTTTGGCCGCGTCAGATGCTGAAAGTTTGAAACGCAAGGCACCGTCGGGTGATGTAAAGAAGAGCACCGACTATGAAGGCATGCCTCTCCCAGAAGCGTCGTCCGGATTCGACGACGACGGCTTTTGGGGTGACACTAATCTTGACGCGTTGGATTCCGTTTCGTGGGATGACACGTCGATTTTGGGTGGCATTCAAGTGCAAGGCCTCCCCGATCCAGTCCGAACCAAGAAATTGAAGACTGATCCTGTGGTATCGCAGAAACCTCGCAATAAGATAGCGGAAGCCACGCGTGAAGGGTGGAGTTTTGTCGAAGAAGGACTGTTGAAGAAGCTGCACGACATGTACGGGGCCAACTGGAATTTGATCGCTCAAATCCTCACGCGACACGCCATGGTGAAGCGCAGATCCGCCCGGCAGTGCCAGGAAAAATACCAACGACTGACCATGCCCAACAAGGACAAGCCTGTGAAACCCAAGTCATTATCGCTCTCTCCCGCAGCCGTGACCTCCCGCGTCGGGATGCATACTGGCGGAGTGCTCCTCAAGTACCCCAATAGTGCCTTCGGCATTCCGCCTCCTCCGATTCGCAAAAATTGGATCTTGAAGCAACCCGTTCAAGACCACGAACTTCGACATTTTCGAAGCACCATGGATGCTGTGCTGGCGTCGGTGAAGAAGAAATTACCTTCGCCACCAATTCCGATTCCTGTGTCGGTGGCACCCCACGATTCCCACGCCGAGATCCTTGCGACTGCAATTTTGAGCCCTGACGAAGTCATCAACAAGAGCAAGCAATTGGCGGCGGCCACGTACCAAGCCGCGAATGCCGTCCCGACGCTTACTCCATTTCCCGAGACTTCTGGTAGGTACGCTGCATGGCGGTGGACTGGACATGAATGTAGAATAGGCATGGGCAGCCTGGAAATTCCGACAACGGCGCCAGCGACCACCACCTCGCCTGAGACTCCGGTATATTGACTTTTTTTCGTGTGGCGTTCAATTAAGAACAATTCGCCGTAGGCGTGGGGTGACATGTCTTTATTGCATCAAAACCTCACCCGTGCTGGCGCCGAATCTGGTACGGCCTTTGAAGTTTGCGCCGATGTATGACTCGTTTTGTTGTAGCGTCAACGCTGCCTAATGCTAACGGAGTGCCTGTGTCGACTTCGGCGTTTTTATATGTAATTGATCGGATGCCTGAAATCAAGAACCAAATCCAAGGCATTCTCCACCGAAACGACTGCTCCGAAAATCAAAAGGTGGCGTTGATTGCACGATTATTGAGCACAACCAACCAATCCTCCCCCGCCGCCCCCGTGAATGCCGCCGCCTCCCGTTCCCTCGACCAGGCGCTGAACGGCGAGGTGGTGATGAACAAACCCCCCACGACCATGTCCCCCACCGAACTGTGAGATTTTCAAAGCCACGCACCATAGAATACCCAGTAAAGTAAATAGTACTCCTACGATCAATCGCGCAACTTGGGAACGCTTCCAACATGCATGGTTTTGCTGAGATCACTCACATCTCGTTGGAACGTTCTCACGCATGACGTTGGTATTATTTTTCAAAACTAGCTATCGATGATACAACCGCAGCACGTGCTAGCAAACAATGGTCTCCATCATAGGAGCATCCTGTTGCTCGAAAATGGTTTCAAGGGCTTTGAATTTGTCGGAGCTCTTGCGACGGAGCGGGACTGCCTTCTTCTCAGCAGCGACTTTCCCAATGGAGGGCGGGCTGCGCAACTTGACTTTCTTCAATTCCAAGTAAATGGACGTGGGGATCAAGTACGTGAGAAACAATTCAAAAAAGGCATTCGACACGATTGAACATTGACGGTACACTTTGCTCGCCCCAAGTTGAAGGAGTTCGTTGAGGTACACATGGAACATGCGGGCGCGCAATTTGGTGTCGGTCTCGGCGTAGCCCCAGATGCTGGCCAAGGCCCAGCGCTTGGGGGGGAGCTCGAGGTCTTGCACACGTTCGATGAATTCCGAGCAGTGCGCGCAATGGGTGGATTCGAACAAAGCGTCAATGCCTTGTTGGAGCTCCAGAAATTTAGAAAAGCGACGGCGAATGGTCCAGACGAGGCCAGACTTTTGGTTCGCCATCTCGACCTCATACTCGACGTAGGCGGCATTCGGGGTCACACAGGGCTCGACCGAGCGCACGACGATGTCGCGCAAAGACACAGGTTGTTTCGGCGGCGAGACGACCGACTTCTTCGGGGTCGGCGAGACCTGGTTCAAGTTGATCTCCTTCACGAGTTGAAGTTTCTTGACTCCATTGAGCGTTGCAATGGAGCGATGGCCAACAAAAGTTGCCATACGAAGCGCTGTCAAGACAGTTTGGGCAGGTCGGGGGCGCGATGGACGCGGCGGGTAAATTGGAATGTGGAGGCGCGGCCAGACGATCAAAGGGGCGGCACGCACTCACCATTCCACAGATTTTGAAGGAAAAAACTAAGTTTTATACAAATGGCAAGTCAGTGGCACGAAATTTCAATTTATTAATTCGGTGAGCGTTGTCTTTCAGCCGAATTATATTGCCCGGGTTTAAAAAATCAAATCCGCCACGTATTTTATTACTACGTAGTACCCCCACGCTCCCAAAATTGGATAAAAAAATATTTCACACAACATTATACAATCGCATCAAGAGATGAAGCACTTGAAGTACCGCCAGTTTCAGGCGGAGTTGGGCAAAAACCCGCAACAATTGAAATCACACGTCAAATAATCAGAACGTGTTTTCACGATATATCGTATACCAGAGGTTCATCCATCCAAATACGAGGTTCACATTCTTTCTCAGTACCCTCTCCCACAGTAATATAATGTGTCACAGGTTCTTTCGAAACAGCGATCTGGCTTGGGATTGGCCTCATGGCTTGCTTCGTCTGACGCAAGAAGCACATCGTGCGACGGTCAGCTGATGGGATGGGATCGCTTGTTGCGCTGTCAAACAGCGCCGAGCTAGGTAGGTCAGCACCTCCATCAAGCGAGGAATGCTACCGAAGGAATCGTGACTACTGCTGACCGCGGATGAGATACCACGTTGGGTGCACCACCTGCAAATGTCGGCGCCTTCATCCACGCATACTGCATCGACGGCGGCTGCGCAACATCCCAAGCACCTTCGGCAAGCACCAACACCACCACCACACGAGGTGGTGATCACGAGAGTGAAGGACGACGGCAGAGACGCGAGTGCTGGTGCCTGCTGGTGCATCGTCAACGCCGTCCTCAAGGCACGTTGTCGCTCAAAATAGTTTTCTGAGTCCATCGTCTAAGCGTAACGTGGTCGAAATACATTGACCAATCACCACGCAGGTCATCTAAAAATAGATTTGGCATCCATTGCGCACATTCATTGCCATGAAGAGCACCGCCAAGCAGGCCGAGATCTCGCGGCTGATAGAGGAATGCACAACGGCGCTCGAGAAAGATCCGACTTGCTTGCGCACTCGCGCCATCCGTGGCCACGCATGCATGAAGGCCAAGGTAGGCGGCGACAATGCTTCTAGACACGCTGGGACCAAACGTCCTCTAGAGATGGAGTTTAGCCGCAGGTGACTTCAGCGCGATTTTGGAAGTCCGGCACGACGATATTTACGGCCGATTCAGGTAATCTTGGTGCATCTCTCGCTCTCGTAAAATTTCTAGTCGAGGCATGGCGCTGTTCAAAGGCGGTCACATCGAACGCGCCCACGAAGACTTCTCGGCCGTCTTGAAGATGAACCCCAACCACGTCATGGCCCGCTATGCCCGGTACATGCACTCGACGTGGCGCGTCTCATGTCTGTCACAGGGCGGGATGTTACAACACAGAGGGCGAATTCGGTCGCGCCATCCAAGACTACACGATCGCGCTCCAGTGCGACGAGAATGGCCACGACAAGGGCCTCCGCGGCGAGTCGCGCTTGTACTTGCACGAGACAGCCGAAAAGGTCATCAACGACAAGCTAAGCTTGAGTTACCGCACAAGGGATGCCAAGGCATCGCCGGCACGACCACTCCGGGGCGATGCCCCCATTGTCGACAACACGACCACAGCCCTCGTCATGAAAATGGACGGCCACGCGTTGCCAGCAGTGCCGCGGGTGGCCCGAGTCACTATCGACTTGACCAAACACATGCCCCAAAGCAACCCGCAAAGCAACAACGCCGTCGACATGGAACTGCCGTCGACGTCGTCGATCAAGCGGTCCGTGAAGCGGGTCACCGTGACCCTTTAATGGTATTTATGCTGTCATTTGACTGAACCCTCTACTTGTTGTTGGTGTCCCCGTCGAGTTCTTGCATGAGGAGCGAAATGTAGTCTTCGTAGTACACACGCCCGGTTTCCCCATCTTTGGCCACGTGCATGAACCCTGCCAAGATCATAACGCGCGTCACATCATCGTCCTGGCAGCCCAACATACCTTCGAGCTCCTTTTCACGGAACGGTGTGCCTTTGGTCACCAAGAGATCTTTCATTACTTCGGCATCAATGAACCCTTTCTTCTCAGGATCCAGCACCTACACCATCATCATGGATGAGGTCGTGTTGGAGGACCTGGAAACGCACGCGAAAGGCCGAGAGGAGCGTCTCGTCCGTGTCTGGCTCGTACTCGTGGCTGTAGAGGACCTCGAGCATCTTCTTTTCAAACTTTTCATATGTGACAAACGTCGATGGCTCGTCCTCTTGCATCTACACACGTCAAGAGATGACACTGCTTTGCGACATGGTGACTTGTACTTCGGGCAGAATCTTCTTGATGATGTCCTTCTCGCTCGGATATGCGCCAAGATACCGCATGATGGTACTCACTTCTCTACGACAGATACATCGTGAGCGCCCTCGCTGGGATTTACCACGTCTACTCTTGGATCACGCATCCCTTGCGGTCTTTGTCAAACATCTCAAAGGCGCTCCGAATACGCGCCCTCATCATCGTGTCCATGTCGGGTGTTCCATCCGCCGGCGCCGCCATCGCTTCGCCAGCGTCCCTTGGTTGTGAAACCGACCGCGAAACTGCTCTTCCAACAATTTGGAGGTTTGGGTTCAAATACATATTATTGGCGTCAACGTGGCCGTCGTCGATGGGATATATATACTACTCGGTGGCGAGCGACTATTCGTCCGTAAAGCCCGTCACCTCCATGTTGATGACGAGGGACATCACATCCTCCACTTCCTTCTTCGTCTTGTACTTTGGTAAATCAATCCGATTGAAGCATGTGTGGGCGCGCGGGAACGCATTTTCAGGATACGGCACCGCCTTGAGCGTAAAGTGGCATATCCGACCGTCGTAGCTCGTCAATGCCTTGAATCCTTGCACGGGCACCCGCGAGGACCCTACGTCCACATGAGAGACGACGTTCATCATGACATACCCGTCGTAAACTGCAAGAGCCGCGCCTTCTCCTCGTCCGTAAATGTTTCCACGACTTCCCAAAACCACCCAAGCAGGTCAGCCGGCATGTCGTCCGAGCTTTGCGTGTGCGCTTTCCAGTCTGCGAGATCAATCGACGGCACACCGCACAAGACGAGCTCCAGTTCTTGGTAATCAAATACCAAAATCAATTCTTGCGGGATCACCTACAGCGCCATTGAGACATCACACATGGCACACACATCCCAAACCTCAAAGACACCGGCCATCAAATGCTGCAACTGCTCCGAGAAACTTTCGAGCATGATGTAGCGCAGGCGCAGATAAATATATTCCAGCTTGTTTGCGTCCGTGACTTCAATGTTGCGGCCGTTCTCCTTCAAATCAATCACTTCGATTTCGCCATTGATCTTGCGGTTCGTGACGCTAAAGTCCAAACAGAGTGCCTCGACGCCTTCGTTGTCCTTCATCCACTTCATCGATCGGTACACTTCGTGGTCCACAAATTCCAAATCCGAAAACGAAATCGGGACCCTAGTCCAACAACGTCATCCACCGTCCAGAATGTCCGCGACACGTACCCGAGCAAATGTTTCAAGACAGGCAGCGCCAAATGCGCCTTCATGAGCTGCCCTTCGAGCAGCGCGCGGCCAAGGAGCCGCCCCGCGCCGCGAAAGTAGAGCAAATGGTCGGCGCTCGCTTCGACGCTGTTTGGGTTAATCACATACGCCAACGATTCCACGTGGGCACACATAAACAATCCGATCGTTTCGTCAAACAGCTTTTCGGTCACGAGCGCAAACCTACAGCGGGATTACGTCATCATCGGACACGAGAGCGCGACGCACCATTCGCGCTCGAGGCCGCCGGCATCGATTGCGACTTCGCCAATAAATTCAATGCGCAGCGGCATGTGAATGTGCTCCATCTGGACGCCGAGCAACTGTTCCATCGACTCGACGAGGATGTTTTCGCGGTGCACGCGCATCTTGAGATGCCCGTCTTCCCACGGTCGGATGAGCGACGACGTCTGTTCCAAGAACCACGAATACTTGTCCTTGAACGGCAGCGCCGCAACTTGCTCGAGGATTTCCAAATCTTGCTCGGAAATCTCGTACCCGCGCGACGCGACGGCGGCATCGACTTCGCGGTATTCCTTGAACGTCATGCGGCCTTCGGGGTGGCGCGGCGTTTGCGCGAGCTGCGACACAAACGCGAGCGAATGCTGACGCGCCAAATCCATCGTGTGCGCCGTGAGCCCAGGCATGGGCGGTGGCGCGGCGGCGGTGATGGCGTTTTCCATCGCGATCGGGTCCTTGGCCGAGAAACTTTCTTGCGGCGCGTCCCGACGGCCCCAGTGGCGCTTGCCATCTTTGCCAATCTTGCGCACCCAGTCGCCGCGGTTCCGCGCCCCGCGTTGACGCGAGTTGAGCATGTTCAGCCGGCGGATCGCAAACGAACGCGTGCGGTTGAATGAACCGCTCGAGCCGAGGTTCCCCAGCGCCGATTCCTTGAGGGAGAGACTTCGTCGGGGGGATGGCGACATGAGTCCTAGCTTGAACCCCTTGTCTGTCCCACACAAGACGCATGCCTTGGACGATGTTTTGTTGTGGAAGTCGCAAACTTCGCATTTCCATTGCCCTTCCATCTCCTCCTTGCTATTCCACCATGAGCAGTGTGCAATGCGATTCCCGTGTACGCACCTCTCTTGCACGTCTTGGCGTGTCAAAGGTTGTCCGTCTTCGGTGTATTGCCTAAACGATCGTCGACGATGAGTACATGAATGATAGGGACATCGTCGTCGTCGCTCTCGCAGATCGCGGCGTCCACGCGCAACATCAACGTCCCTTGCAAGACAAATCGACGTACCCTCCAAGAAGGGGTTGCTGCAAAGATTCATCGAACCCGGCCTTGCGGCAGCAATAGTAGAGCACAATCACCACCAATACCCCCCCGGTGACCCACGCGATCCAATTTGAGCCGAGGCCAGGGGTAGAATCCCCGGCGACGACGGCAACTGGCATTGCCAGGAGGAAGAAGCTAAGTTTCCTGATCATTCGATCGACGTTGAGCATGTTGCGTCGGGAAGGAGCGGCGCCGGCAGTCGTCGCTTGAGGAATCCACCAACTCTTCCACTCTGTTGTTGGAAACTTCGAATGTGCGACCGATTCTACGGCGTTGGGCAATAAAAATACAGGGAGCCAGACGAGTCGTATACATATCCCAAGTGAATCAAAGGATTCCACGAATCTTTTTATTCGCCATCGCGCGACGTCGAAGCACGGCGGCCGTTATGAGCGCCATTACAAACTTGAAAACGGTCATGAACCAGGCCTCCCGCGCGAGATGTGCGTGGCCGACTGCTTCCTCGCAGGCTGCATGGGGCATGATTCATCGAGGATGCCCATGTGACTCCTTCCATGGCGCGCCTCGTGACTGCCGCGCCCGCGGCACAAAGCACACTTTGCAATCAATCGCACGCACGCAGTGACAGATGTCCACAGATGGTGGCAGCTTCGAGTCGCCGCACCACGAGTCGCCGCGGGAAACCGACGCGAAACCTCTGAAACGAACACGCAAATCGAGATGCGTGGCAGCCACTCAGTCCCAGGAGTCGCGGCGCGGCGACGCCGCCGCCATCCCCGTGTGGAAGGTGGGCATGTGCGACAGGGGGAACCGGCCTCAACATGAATTCTAAACAATGGACATTTCTACTGCTTGGCTGGGGTGTGGAGCGATGTGAGGTCCTGCGCCCACGACGTCTGGTACAAGGGACCGAGGAAGTCGCGAAACTAAGACACATGGCATCATGCAAGGCATCCACGCGACAACGTACCTTGGCGACGAGGGTCTCGTCAAGCGGGCTCGGCTCGTCGCGCGCGGCGATCGACGAGAGCACTTCGGCGCGGCCCATGCTGCCGACGACCATGGTCGCAAGGAATGGACTGCGGCGCTGTACATCGAGCGCGTATTGAATCGCGAGGCCTTCGACGGTCGGCGCATGCGCGAAATGGGCCTGCGAGTGCGCCGCGAGCCACGTCAACGCCTTGGCGCACGCGGCACGCAGCTCGGACGACGCGGGATGCCAGTCGGGCGGGCCGCGGGCCGTTAAGAGACCCATGGACAAGGGCGCAGCGTTGATGACAAGCATGCCTGGGACGCATAAAGAAGCAGCTGGTGACGACGACGACGTACCGCGAGCATGCCATGCCGCCGCCATGGTCAAGAGTGCGTCGTTCTGCAGCGTCAAATGCGAATAGCTTTGCACGACTTGAAGTGGATGTGGCGCATGTGTGATGATGTCGTCCAAGACCTACAGTCGCCATGAGCATGGCACAGAGAGGCGACGTAGGTACGTCGAGCGGATAGCCGCAGATCCCGATCAGCCGAATCACGCCTTCGCGTTGCAGTTCCGCCAGCGCCGGAATCGCCGTGTGCAAGACAATCTCACGATCCACAAACTCAACGTCATGCAGGTAGACAACATCCAAGTATGTCGTCCTATGCAGATCCATATGAGAGAAATCGATTGGAGGGGGAGACGGACCCGAGCTTGGCGAGCGATGCTTGCACGCTTCCGCGAATGCGGTCGCGGGAGTAGTCAAACTCGCCATTTGGGTGCTTCTCGCTGCGGTACCGCCCAACTTTGGTGGCCAAATAGTACTCGTTGCGTGGGGCTTTGACGCGCTGCAATGCTTCGCCCACGACCGTCTCTGCGTTGTTGTACCACGGAGCGGTGTCAATCAGACGCACACCGAGCGGGAACGCCGTTTCGAATGTTTCCGCGGCGATCGCAACCGCTTCGCCTGGTATTTCTTGATACAATCCGCCGAGTCCGACGCTGCCAAGCGCGACGCCGCCCACGTGCGCGCGCAATTCGTCCACAAACACCGCCGCCATGTGAGGGTCGATTGCCACGAATTCGAAATCGTTCCCTTGGCCGACGCGAAAAAAAAACGACACAAAAGATTCGAAAAAAAGAAAAAATAGGGTATTTTATATTGACCGCCTCTTGGCTTCAGTATGGGGCGTGGGACCATCCGAATACGACCTCTCCATACAAAGATCGAATGGGATTATCCGGATAGTCGGCGGCAACGTATCCGGAGACGGCATAAGCACCGCGTTTGGAAAATTAATTGGCCGGAATTTATTCCATTTGGATGAGCAAAGCCAGCGTAATTGACGGCAGTACGCGGCCGATGGGACCTCCTCACCTCCATGCGATCGGATGCGGGCCTGCGTGCGGGTCGAAACCTTGCTCGTCGATCTCTAGTAGAAGCTCCACGGTCCAGCCGTCGGCGACAGCGCTCAAAGAGTTCCGAAAGGTAGACATGATTCCCAACTTGATGATATATCGACGAGGCGTGGTGTAGCGGTGGACGATTCTGTCCGAGAGCGAGCGAATCCAGTGCTTGAAAGGAACAGGTGTGCAATTCTTCGCGATGGTCGCGGAGCTCGTGCCGTGTCTGGCGTGTCGAAGCGGGGCCGAGAGTCTCTTCCTCCGTGCGACGACGACCCTTCCTCTCCTCTGTGGTTCGTTGAACCCGAATAGCATGATCAACTCGAGCATCCAGCTCAACGACAGCGGCGCCATCCTCTTTCACACGGATCAGAGCTTCGTGCTGAATCCATCGTATTTGCAGACCGCGGACGCGACGCTCGCGCTCTTCTTGTCGCACGAGGTGCAGCATGTGATCCAGACGACGGCGGGGATGTCCAAGCACAAGAACCACCAGAAACAATCGACTCCGGCGGCGCACCACCACGCACATCACCCCATGATGCCGCCGTTCCCGCCCGGCCCGCACCTCCACCAGCTGACGAAACACAACACGACGCTCAAAGTCAAAACCACAACGTTCAACTACGAGACGACGATGAAGTTACAGATGCACTCGAGCGGAACGTCGTCGATGCTGACCACGACAACGACCCACCACGGGGGACCGCATCCGGCCACCGCCGCTGCCGCCGCGGCCGCGGCCGCCGCCGGGATGTCCCCC
>VJMH01005291.1:0-15566 GCA_009835185.1 Aphanomyces stellatus | reverse complement strand
GTCGTCGTATTGAGGGCCTCGGTCGAGTTGTCGGTGGGTGTCGGCGCAGGGGTGGATGTGGTGGTCGGCGTAGTCGAGGATGGCGTCGACGAATTCGTCGATCCGTCTGCGGTGCCGTTGGTCGAGTTGACGGTCGACGGGGTTGCTGTCGTCGTCGTATTGAGGGCCTCGGTCGAGTTGTCGGTGGGTGTCGGCGCAGGGGTGGATGTGGTGGTCGGCGTAGTCGAGGATGGCGTCGATGATGGAGTGGTTGTTGGAGCTATTTCATTTGTGGTTGTTGTGTTTTGTGCTGTCAACCAGTGTGTCAAGTCTTGCTCTGTGTATTCGCACTGCCATCGGCTTGTGTTTGCATGCGTTCGGTAGGTGCACGTTGAGTCTGCTAGGGCGTTGCATGTGTTGGTTGTTGTGTTCCATGATGGAAAAGACTTGTTGCATGGAGCACTGGTAGATGCGGGTGCTCCTTTTGTTGGGCAGAACGTGCCTCGTGGATTGCAAATACCATAGCCCGAGCAGAGCAGAGTCGATGCGTTGGCGTGGACATCGTAGTTCGTGTCTTGGTCGACGTTGACTGACCAGCTGCCTGGTGTCGTGGATTCTGTCGTGATTGTAGTGGATCTGTTGCCACATCCGTGGGATGGATATACGCAGCCCCATGTCCCGCCCCATTCATCGTCTCCTGTGACAAGGACACACATGGCATCTTCGGAGGCGACGCATGTTTGCGTCTCGTTGTGCCACGTCATTAGTCCCCTATGGCAGCCTGTGGTTGCGACGGCGCCGGCCTTTGGACACCGGGAACCCCGCGGGGCGCAACCAACGCCGCCGCAGACGTGCCCAATGTCCGGGGTCCACACGGGCAGTTCAAACGAGGCATCGTTGCAGACGGGAACGAGTTGTGTTGGCTCGGATGTCGTGCAAAGGTCAGCAGTGGCGCTCGTCACGAAGGAAACAAATATGAGTCGGCGACTTGTGAATGGCCTGCGCGTGCTGGCCGCGTCGTGCATCTTGGTTATCTCAGCAGTTTGAATCCGCGAGTGATTTCCATAGGACGAAAGTCGAGGGAAGACCCTGCGTGGATCCGTTTCGTTTCTAGCAAGACTTCGTGTAACGTATATTGAACGAAATTTTAGACATGTGTGGCGTTTGCATCACATGCTCCTTACGTGCACCCGGTTGTGTGGAGACCCCGTCGGTCTATCCCTGTGATGACGAGGTTAACGCGGCGCATTTGTCAAGATGGCGGTCGTTAGGTTGGCGCCTTCACGCTGAATGGTTGAGTGGGTGCTGAAGCGTGTCTAGGGGAGGCACATGTGCGGCCGAGGACTATAGCTTTTGTACCACAAACGGGGCCAACCTTCGACGGAAGACCATCGAGCGAGGTGCTCGGGATCATTCAAGCGGTGGTCGTGCCACGAATCGTGTGCTGCAAGTAAACGAGTCTCTTCAGTGTCGGTTTCATTGGGCGTTTCATTGGATTGCAAGTTGACGAACTATCCTGTCGAGGTCGGTGCTCGGTTTCGAATTCATGGTACACATGTACAGTATTTGAAATTGAATATAAATACTGTGAGTTCAGGTGCTTGTGAACAAAACGCAGCGATGGGCCGATCGCAACTGCAATTCCGAGCGCGCGGACGTGGTGGCGGCGGCGGACGTGAAGGTGGACGTGGCCGCGGTGGTCGAGGAAGCACTAGACAACCTGTCAAACCCCTCGAGAGCAATGCGTACCGGTTTGCGGAAGAGGAAGAAGGGGACGAAGAATACTCATTCGAAGACGATGACGCGCCTGCAACGGCGAAGGGGGACCTGCGATTCAATGCCGACATTCAGCACATGCCGCAAGCCATGAGCACGGGTGGGGCCGGCCACTTTCAAACCAAGACCATGCGCGAGTGGGAAGATGGGGGCCAGAAGCAGTCCATCATGACACTGGTGAACTCATGCCGCGCTTCGTTTCACTCATCTGCCGTCTTGGTAGGACTTGAAAGCAATCGGGAGCCAGCTCAAGAGCATTCCACCCGAGAAGCGCTTCCTCATCGACCCCAAGTACTGCATAGACTTGTCCTACGAGCAGTCTGTCACAGTCGCGCCACCTCAGCCACCGTCCCAGACACCTCCGTTGGTGTACAAGTCGGAGCCAGTGCAGCCCCCTCAAGTTACGCCACCAACATCGGTCATTTCAGTTGCAACGCCGATTGAATCGGTCGCCCCTCTCAACCCGCCAGCGCTATTCGCCCCAGTTGTTGTCCCTCCTCTTGCTCCCGTCTCGGTGATCCCTCCGGTGGCCGCGCCCGCATGCGAGTATGACGACGAGCTGGACGAACTCCTCAACATGTAACAAGACAAAAAGGCTTCAATTTGATATGTTGTCAAGGGCGTTGCATGTGCTCCGATCGCAGACACAGCGCTCAAGCTCTCCCACATTCGATTCATCGATTGTTTATACACACATCTATATTCTACTAGGCCTATCCATCTATAACGTGGTCGACGCAACGGCTTGCACAATTTCAGCCATCTTGCTCGGGTCGCGCTGCTTTTGCATGACGACAGCAACCAACTTGGCGACATCCACAAATCGAACTTCCTCCGACACCTTGTCGCCGCTAAACGTAATGTGGCTGACCATGTGGAACGGGAACATTTCGTTGTTGAAATGGGGCGCCAGTTGATGGAAAGGTGAGCTCAAGACGATGCTGCTGGGAGCGTTTGGGCGCAACGACGCTTCAATGTCCCACTTGATCATGGCTTTGTCGTGCGCTTGCCAGTCAACCGTAAAGTTCTTGATTTTGTAGTTGGAGAACACGCTGGCCGAGATGCGCTTGTTTTCGACAATGTTGTCAATGTTGGTTAGCTTCTCGCCAGTGACACCGTCCATGATGGACGCGTTGGGCGTCCAGACAGACTTTGCCGACGCTTCAAAGGACATCATGCCTTCGTTGATGATGGCTTGGACCAATTGCAACGTGTTGGTTTGCTTGGCACGCAATTCCAACAACGCTTCTTCGGTCATGGCCTTGTTGATGGGGCTACCGTCGCCGCGGCGCATGATCTTGGTCTTGAGGTCGCCGTTCTCTTTTTCGAGTTCGTTATTGCGATCTTCCAAAAAGTTCAAGCGATCTTGCTTGCGCTTGCGGCACTTGCGAACGCGTTCCCGGTTCTTCATGCGGCGACGTGCATCCAATTCGTCTTGCTTTTCCATGTTGTCCGAGCCTCGGGGGGAGCTGTTGCCGCCCGACATGTTGGACGAGTGGTTCTGGTTGTTCATAGACGACATAGGAGGGCCGCCATGGTGCATCATGCCATGGGGAGGTCCTTGGTGTTGTGGCTGTTGTTGGCTGCGGTTGAGGTATTCATACATAAGGGGATGCATCATTTCGGGGTTCATGTGTCCGGGATGATCAGGTTTGCCCATGGGGTCTGAGGAATAATTCCATGAGTTGAAGTTCGCCAACGTCGTTGAATTCTCCATACCTTGGTAACGGTTCTTGAGAATCGAGGCTTGGCCTTGACCCTTCGGGGAATAGCCGCCCATGTGCGGATGGCCGACACCACCCATGCCCCCGAGGCCGCCACTGCGGGGCGACAACGGGAAGCCGCCGTGACGGCTCATGTAATCCCGAGGGGTGAAGCCCGTGCGGGGGGTGAAACCGGTACGAGGCGTGAGGCCCGTGGAGAAGCGAGGGGTCAAGCCCGTCTTGAAGGCACCGAGGGGGCCGCAGAAATCACGAAGGTCGTCCATACCCAAATTGCGCGGAGAGAGAGAAAGAGGTTGGTGCTTGTTGTGGTCTTGGTTCATTTGGAGGGTGAGGGACAGGGAGTTGCTGAGTGTCGGCGACTAGGATTGGCCATGTGTCACCTCAGGGGCCGTCATGGAAGAGCGGAAGGTACCTGCTTGTTGCCTTCGTCTGCGTCACACCTGTGAAAACGGGAAATGGGGGCAGTAACCCGTAACGCGCGTGTGTGCTTCTCGACACTGACTTACAAACGCAATTACCTTCGCCGTTACCGTGGGGGGGAACGCCACGGTTTGTGATTGGCTCAATTTGATATAACCCAACCCCTTTCATCTCGGGGGAGAGATTCAGCAAATTGCATCCGGAATTCCAGCCGCTTCCATACAAAAACTGAGTCCAAACGGGACAGGGCCAGCCAAAATCCGGATAATACTTGGGAGAGCCTGGCGGGTTCAAGGAGGGGTGACGTCTCCAAAGCTCGCGATTTGTATGGTTTGACAACCAGACGGCAGATCAGTGCTAATGACGCAACTCACAACGGGACGGGGGACATGTAGATGGAAATGCCAGTGAAATCCCTCCAATCCACGCTCGGCATCAGTGTAATTCCGTCTCTGATTGGCTCAATCCGACGTCGGAGCAACGGACATTGGCTGGAAGTGACGCCAGCGTGGTTGGCTGACAGCATGTGAAATCTTCTGCTGGGCGGCAAGTGTGAGATGTGCAACGATTTGCAATGCTCCAACACGCGCAGAAAGATCCTTGGAACGAATGCGAGATGATACAGACGAGATCTTTCAGTGGGGCCCGAGATGGACAAAGTCCGTCGAGAACAACGAGCAAGAAGGCAGCGAAGGAGCGACTGGGCGGCGCGGCCAATCCATCTGGGGATGGGACTGATTGCAAAAAACGCAACTGCGCTGTGGGGCACATCTTAGTGGGGCAAATGTCGTTCGATTATTCAGTCAGTTTTGGTGATGCGGTGCTTTTGTGGTACGAAAGAAAGTGTTTGGCCCACCGACGACGCAACAGATCCCCCAAGCAAGTTGTCTGAGACACGATTTGAACAATTTTCGCTCCTTCCAACATTCCGCCTCTGCGATGCCAGTCATGGATGCTGCGTGCGTGGCGTCCACCCTGGCGACTCCCGTGGACTTCCTCCCAGCGTGAGTTCACTGAAGGCGACCGGGCAGTAACATGCAGGTCAAGATGGACAAGTTCTGCGCATGCATTCCTACCCACTTCCAAGTTGACCTTGTCACGTGTTCGTTGATCGAGTGCATCGGTGACTTGATCGCTGGGCAGCGGCGCAGGCGCGGTGGGATACTGTATGTGGCAAACTAGACTTGGTCACCGCGTACAGTACCGAGCGCTTGGTCTTGGTGGCTGCAAACCTCCAATCGTTCTAATGTTCGGCAAGAGTCCGACCAGCACATTATTTCCAGGTATGCTTGGGCAGGCTTGATTGCGAGGCCGTTTTGGCAAGAGTGCAAGAGGACAAGCTGGCAATCGACCTCCCCAAAGCACATCAGCTCCTGAAATCTGTCGTCATGCGCTGGGCAATGCTGATGCAGGAAGCGATCTTACACCAAGAGGAATTGCGATTCGATGGGACAAACGATATTGAAGTTCACTGGGGCAAAGCTCACTTGGCATTTGAGTTCTGTGAGAATACTACGTGCAAAACGTCACATCCAAGCACCGCTCAGACAAGCGACAAGGTCGAGGGCGCTTCTTGCCTTTGCTAGTGCCCAAGGAGCAAGAGGCACAGTCTCGTTCCTCGATTCGTTCGCCGTAAAATGATTGGGAACTCAATTAGGTACCTCGTGGACTGCAGGTTGGGCAGTGTGACAGCGACAATCAGAGCGCGCTTACGCTGTCTCGCATACGACAGGCATCGAACGATGGTGAACATACAAGGAGGTTCAAACCAGCTTGTTGAATGCGGAAGACTTGGTGGTGTTGACAGGCTTTCAAGAGTCCACTACATCCTGAAACAGGCGCACCCAGTCCAGTCGTCCCTGCCGCCATGGTTAAGGACTTCTTGGAGCCCCCACGATGGGTCCCCTCGTCGACACATCTTGCCATGGGCGACCAGCAAACCTGGCCGATCACATCAATACGAACTGACAACGGTGGTTTCAAATGTAATATTCATTTTGGACCAATCATCGCCACGTGGAGAATCCATTGCCATCAACCCACCAATCAAATCACACGCGTCTTGTCCGACACGGATGCTCCAACGACTCGTCGGTGCCAGTGGCAATTGTCGATGGGCGAGTTCCACGTCGCGGTTGCGGCATGCGTGGCTCCATCCATCCCGAGCATCCCTCTCTTCCAAGGAGGTGCTCGACTTGGACATCCAAGGCCACCAAAAGCAGCGCGCCACGCCGTCGCCGTTCTCCATCTTGATTGTTGGCGATGGCAACTTTTCCTACTCGAACGCCGTCGCGACCGCATTCCAGGATGCCAAGGCCGACGTACACATCGTCGCGACGTCCCTCGACACCCGCGACGAGCTGGACGAGATGTACCCGACCGCCGCGGCTGCCATCGCCGCGCTCGACGCCAAAGACGTGCGCGTCGTCCATGGCATAAACGCCCGGTCGTTGGCGGGTCACAAGGAAGCTCTTGGTCATGCTGCGTCGTTTGATCGCATCGTGTTTAACTTTCCCCACTTTGCTGAAGACGGCAACACGCGCAACAAGATCTCCAAGCACCGCGAACTGCTCGCGGACTTCTTTGTGAGCTGCCGTGCGGTGTTAGCGCCGCACGGCCAAATCTGGCTGGCTTTGTGTGCGGGGCAAGGCGGGACCCCCGCCGAAACGACTGTCGTTCGGAGCGCCGGTGACACGTGGCAGGTTGTGCCGTGTGCGGCTGCCGGACGCTTCCTTCTCCTCGACGTGCACCCGTTTCCATATGCGGCGCTGAGTCGGTTGGGGTACCACAGCGTCGGCTACCGCCTCGAAGAACGCGCGTTCCACTCGGAAGACGGACTCGTGCATGTGTTTGGCCATGAAGCCGCCACGCAGGCGCGCTTTGCCCAGACGTGGTCACGGAATGTTTCCATGTGGCTCGGGCCCAAGTTCACCCAAAATGCGATGGAAGCAGCGTTCCGAGAAGTCCTCGGACCTGGCGTCACGATCGAGTTTACGCAAGAAGACGAGTACACGTGCGCCAAGACCGCGCGGCGATCGCTCATGTTCCGCGTCGACGTGGAGTCCCGGGTCCACAATTTCACGCGGCAGCGCCTCACAGACTACATCCGCATCGTCGGGGCCAAGTTGGAGCAAGACGGCGTTGCCGTCATTCGGTAGAGTCGATAACAAGGATCACAAATACTATAAAATAACACAAGCACGTGTCACGCCAGGCCACCGGCGTACAAGACGAGGTTGCCGACGTTGCCGACCAAGTGCATGGTCATGTGCCACCGCGACGAGATGTCCTTGTTGGGAGCGGCGCGAGCTTGCGAGTAGCAGTAGATGGTTTTGCTCACAAACGCGTAGTAAAGCAACTGGTGGAGCGACGACGCGCACGAGAACGAGCAGTAGAGATGGTAGGCGGACCCGGCAAAGACGGCAAACATGTCGATGTTGCGGCGCCAGCCGTGGACGGGGTGCCGCCAGTAGTTTAGAGACGTGAGGAGGACTACGAGGGTCATGGCAAAGCAAGCCCACAGATCGTGGTGCGCCGCCGAGTAGACGGACGCGGCGGTGAGCCAGGAGGAGCGGAAGAGTCGCGAGGAGAACCGAGGTGGCAAGACTAGGGGCGCCATCGTCGTCGTCTTGTTCACGCGCATGTTGCTTGCCACGGTGAGTGGAATTCGAATGTGTTTCTGCCGTTCGCGATCAGTCTCGGTGCACTTAATGTCGAATCCATCGCATGGTGAGTGTTCTCGCGTTTCATTGGCTCGTGAACGGACACGGTTGTGTGAGTGTTAGTTCAAGATCGTTTAACGTCGTCCGTTTTTATACTGTGTGGAGGTGAAATACCACGGTCAAAAGTAAATATAGTATTTGGTATATTTTGAGATAGGCTATTATATATAAGATATATGAATATATATGTATTTGTAGTTGTTCAACGCGAAACGTTACGTCGGTTTAACGTCACCTGTCAATACGGTGACCAGAACGAAATCTTGGTCTCACAGTCAACTAGCAACCATAGGGCTGTTGACGCAACACATGCGAAGGCCAAACGAGCCGCAAGGAACCTCCCCATGTGCCAGCTACGGCAAATTCCATGGAGGACATCTTTATTTGTTGTCTTCTTCTGCGGCCGTCGTCGCCGCCGTCACCTCTTTGGCTTTTTTTGGTGGGCCTCGCTCAAAAAGCTGCCCAGACTCGAGTAGTCGCAGGCGCTTCATGTGGAAGCGGTGGCCTTTTGACCGTAGATGCTCGTTCCATTGCGCCAAGCCAACAAATTCGCGGTTCCCACAGGGCTCGCACATGTTCTTGACCGCCTTGGACACTGCACTGTCGTCGCCCGCGTCGCCGTCGGGTTTGCACGCGGCTACGGGGCTCGGTTCATTTTTGAGAAACGCCCCAGCGATGGCCAGCGCCGGCGCTGTGACCTTTGTTGCCCACTGACTCGCGTCGGTCGTGTCGAGCTTGTAGACTGGGATGTTGCGCGGCACGATGCGATTGCGGATCCACGTGATTTGGCGCTTGGCGTATTGCCGCGTGCCGGTCTTGAGATCGACAATGCAGTCGGCGAGGACCTGTGGCAAAGGAATGATCTCGCTTTCTTTCGCTTGGAGGTATGGCTGGAATTCCTTAAACCCGATCGCTTGCGAGATGCCCTTGAGGCCGAGCGGGATGGGCGACGCGGCCAAGTGATCCTTGATGCTGGCCATAAGGTCTTCAATCTCGGGCACGAGACCGTCGTCGACCATTTTGTCCACGCGCTTGTCCAGCCGCTCGTTCAAGACGGCGCGCTCGCAATCGACCCAGAGCATGCAAGCGTCAAAGAGCGTTTCCGACGCCTCGGCCGTTTGCTTTGCGATCAATTCGCTGTGCTTTGTGCCTATTCCATCACGATGAGGACATGGGGAAAGGGAAATGGCAGAGCACACACCTGTCTGGTAGAACACTTCCAAGCTTCGTTGGACCTAGTGTCATGTGGTGACGACAACGAGGATCGACGACGCACCCGACGAACGTCCTTGGAATGCCATCGCTGTGCCATTTCAGGATCGACTTCGACCAACTTTTGATATGCTTCCTCTGGGTCCGTGGGGACTTGGGCATGTGTTGTGAGGGGGCTCTTGCTACCCTGCGAGGGGTGAGTCATCGTGAGTCACCCAAACGAAACATGCAACATGGACGCACATCAACTTCGCCATTTGCACCTGGAGGAACATCCTCCATCAACTGCGCCTTCCACAAAAGGGATTGCGTGTAGTACATGGTGCCACCGACGACCACAGGCACCTTCCCGCGCGCAATAATATCATGGATCTGCACCGTCAACGCTTCAAAAGCTGAATTATCTGGATGCTCAGTACCGTGTCCAAAGCCATTGACTTGTACTGCACGACCGTGCAGTCGTCGACAGGATCGATGCAACTTAGTAGATGGTGTGGCACTCCTTGCATCTCTTCCGTGGTTGCTTTGGCCGTCGCAATGTCGAGTCCGCGGTACATCTGCACACACACACGAATCACGTTGCTGATCGACGACATTGGAAGTTTACCTGCATCGCATCCGAGTTGATGATTTCACCATTGAACGCCTTGGCGAGTTCCACGGACAGCTTGGTCTTCCCGGCGCCCGTCGTGCCCACCACGACGAGGATTTTGTTCAGTGCCTTGTTCATGGCCGCGCCGGCGCTCTGTTGAATGGGACGAACGGTGTCCATTTGGGTTTGGTGCAGAAACGAATAAACAATTCATCATCTCATTGCATACGTAAATCAAGGTTCAACCTTTTTCGTAATATTCCATGAATAGATAATTCATTTATATGTTCGTTCTTCAATTTGATTGGATGTTGAGACGCCACCTCTGCGCAATCAATCAACCAGTCCAAATGAGCAAGCCGTCCGTGAAGAAACCCAAGGTGAGGAAACATGCAATAGAACGACAGGACGACAATGTCAGTAGAACCTAGATGTACCGACACGATACCTCTATGTGGCCAACTGCACCGTCGGGGGAGAACACGGGGTCGGTGAGGTCGCCATCCTCGACACCTTCGGCTCGTATGGTGCTGTTTGCGATCTCTACTCGGAAGACGAGCGGGTACTTGCGCATTGAACATTCCTTGCATGCACGTAACACGATGTCGCCCAGGGATATGTATTGATCACCTTCAACGACACCGCGGCGGCGGCGCAAGCGCGGGACGCACTGAACGGCGCGTCCCCCGCTGCCCTCGGCGCGCGAAAGCTCTTCATCCAATTCTCCGACAAAGCGCCCGCAGCGACGACGTCCCTCTCGTGCACATCCACGACGGCGCAGCTCGTCATTCCCGGCCTTTCGATCCTTGAAGGGTTCGTGTCGCCGGCGGAGGAAGCCGCACTCATCGAACGCATCGATGCCCAGCCGTGGGAAGACTCGATTCAGCGGCGCGTGCAGCATTACGGGTTCGCCTTCCGCTACGACACACGCGACGTCGACGTCAACGCGCCGTTGGGCGACATGCCGTCCTTTTGCACCGAGGTACTTAACGCGATCGCGCGCGTCCGCCCCGACATTGCGCGGCCCGACCAGATCACGATCAACGAATACGAACCGGGCCAAGGCATCGCCCCGCACGTCGACACGCCAGGGGTCTTTACCGAGTACATCGCGTCGCTCTCACTGGGCAGTGACATCGTGATGGACTTTCGACTCGCGTCGAATCCGTCGGTCGTCAAGCGCGTGCACTTGAAGCGCGGGTCCCTCTGTCTCATGGTCGGTGAAGCGCGATACCTCTGGAAGCACGGGATTGCGTACCGAAAGCATGATTTGGTCAATGGACACGCCCAGATGCGGACGCGCCGCCTCTCGCTCACGTTGCGCAAGGTGCGCGTGCTGAATATGCCGTTGATGGACTGATGATGTAGGCCGTGATGCCGTCCGACGATGCCCACACGACACACAGCGTCCAGCGGCCAACCGACGTCGAAAAGGAACACGTGCATGGCGTGTACGACAGCATTGCGTCCCATTTTAGCCACACGCGGCACCATCCGTGGCCGCTCGTTGCGACCTTCTTGGAATCGCTCCCGCATGGCGCCCTTGTCGCGGATGTCGGATGTGGCAATGGCAAGTACTTAGGCGTGAACAAGGACCTCATGATGATCGGGTCCGATCGAAGCATTCCCCTCTTGACGGTCTGTGCCGAGCGGTATGATTCTACGTTGTCGCGGGGAAGTTGATGAGGATGTACAGGGCACATGAAGTATTTGGCTGTGATGGCCTCGCTGTGCCATTGCGCACGGGTGCGTTTGATGCTGCAATTTGCATCGCCGTGCTCCATCACATGTCGACGATTGAACACCGTCTGCAAATCCTACGGTAAGACGACGACAGCTGCACTCACACAGCAACCAACACGCGGTAGGGAACTGGCGCGCATTGTCCACGTGGGTGGCCGCGTCTACGTCGTCGCGTGGGCATTCGAGCAGGACGAGCTCTCGAAGCGCAAGTTTGAGACGCAGGACGTCATGGTCGAGTGGAAGTTGCAGCAAAAGTACATCGACACGAACGAGCCGCTGCCTGTACATGTGCAGCTCGACAACGAAAAGAAGTGGGCCATCTACCAGCGGTACTGTCATGTCTACAAGGACTTGGAGCTCGAGCAGCTCGTGCACCAAGTGCCTGGCCTTGTCGTTGAGAAGGTCGAAATGATGCGATCGAACTGGTGCTTGACCATCCGTCGGGTATAAGCCTCCCATCTGTCGGGTATTTGATTCGTTTAATTGGAGGAAGGCCAAGAGTTTGGGATGGCCGGGTAGTAGTTGTTGTGTTGTGACTGGGTGGCGCCACCCATGAGGGTTACGAGTGAAAATGGGGATGAGACGTCGCCAACTGCCCCAACCAGCCCCAATCTGCTCCACCTTGCTCTAATTCACACCAATCTGCCCAAATTGCATGTTCATGTCTGCAAAAACCACATCCCAAAAGCAAAATACATTTTGCCCTTGTGTTCTGTATTGGGGTACAATGTACCGTACACCAAATCACATTACAAAATCGACTTTGGAGTACATGATACAAAATCCAAGTGATTTGGAGTTGCACGACGAGACAAACGCGCCAGCGAATTTCCTGCAAAAAGTCCGACTAAGTACGGTTTATCCGGTCCTGATCCGGCAAAATTACCGTCCACAATTGCCGTCCACCGCATGCCAAGTCATCCACTTGGGTCATTTCGAGAAGGACGACACAGGAGTGTTTGTTTCTCGAATGTGCACCGCGTGTTTTCGAGAACGATCGCGATGCTATGAGCACATGCAGCTCACAATTCAATTTCCCTTTTCCGTAACATATCATTTTGAAGGACCTACTCGCGTCTTGCGTCCACGCTGCCGTCACCATGCGACCGCCATGTTCGGCCACCAACCTCTCAAGACACCCCGAACATCATGACAACCCCACCACACCACCCGACAAAAACATGTTTGGAGAGTCCAAATATTCCTGTCAAGTATGCGATGGCGTGCTACATTGCAGCCACAACAGCCCTCGACTCCTTGGCAGGCCTACTTTAACTTGTTCAATTCACTCTTCTTGTTTGCATCCATCAAACAACCTGCATGAAACAAAACGAAAATGAATCGACAGCTGTGAGATTTGAACTCACGCGGGTGACCCCAATAGATTTCTAGTCTATCGCCTTAACCGCTCGGCCAAGCTGTCGGTTGATCTGGCTGATAAGGGCTGGTGTGCATGACATCAACTATGGCTCATAATACCCTAATGTGGTAGAATATCCGACTAATTTGAAATTTCCCATTTCATTCATTTGGTGTGCCTGGATACCAAAATACTACTTCGAAGTAGTATCGAATAAATGTTGTGAATTATGATCGGATATTATAGAGCAGTCACCAATCAGATGGCAGTATTCGTATTCCCCATTCTATTGGCTAGAATTGTGAATTCAGAGAATGATGGCAAGGGATAAACAAGGTGAAAAGGGCCACACTGGCAAGAAAAAGATGTCATTTTTACTGTTCGAGAAATTGTGTGGCAAAACACTTGTCTTCTCAGAAGCCGATGATGAATTCGATCATCTCCATTTGATTTTGACTTGGAACTTGATGTGTCGTTCGAAATCGACAGAGTCGATAAGGTCTCATTTGTAGTTGCTTTCTCCTGATTTTTACTTTAGATTTGAGCATATCTCGAATGAGGATGACGCAATAAGTTTCACATTTTATAGAACTAAGTCAAAACAAGAAGGCAAGATATATTGAACCGGCTTGTTAGTGGAATTAAAGAACTAAATAGGCAGTACGATAAAGGACCCAAAACATTGCTACGCTTAACCCTTGGAAACCCAAGTTATGCATCTTTTTAGCATCTCGCGTGCAACTTAGATATCGGCCCCGGTTCCCTTTTTCCAGGGTCAAAACAGAAGGTAAATTATGTCAATTTGAAGTGTGTCAAATTAATAATTAAAAAGCAGGATTTTCCCGGAAAAGTCTAGCAAAATTAATAGAGTGCTCCTGAAGCAGATTTAAATCCGCCGATGGTCTCAAAAAGAAAGAAAATCAAAACGAGACATTGGTACTCATTCAATTCGAAAGGGTGCGGCCACTTTTGCATCATCTGGGTCGATGGAAGGGCCTTCTATTGTTAGCGTGTGTTTAAGATGTGGTTGGTCAATGATGGAACGGTATTTTAGATATGAAGCTGCTGGGGACCAATATGCTGGTAGAGTGGTCGTCGGTTTACCGGTCAATAGTGGTGAATTTGCTTCTTTCACCGCACTTTGAAAATGACGATGACCCGGATTTGTTGAGATGTTTAAAATTAATGTTTCTCAATTTATTTCCCCTGGAATGTACGGCTGGCGTCTTGAAATTTGTCTTGGCAAGTCTGGTATACCATTACGATTATCTTGTTCAAAGTTTAAGCAAACATCATCCATTAATGTCTTCCGCAGTTTTTCGAAATTCTGAGACGAAAAATTTCCTCAAATCAATTCTCATAAGTGACGAAGCTCGTGCAAGTTTGCGCCCGACGGGTATACAACGTAAATCCCCGCACATCGAAGTCATAAAAATACTGGAACAAAATAACTCGTCGATTATTGCACTTCCCGGTGTTATTATGACTGAGATGTCTGCTCTTCTCGACGACAATGGTGTAGCTGCCGGCAATATCACAAAGAATTCCTCGAGTCCCAATTGGCAGTTGTAATTGCCAAGCTAACCCCGCAGAATTTACACAGACAATCTGCACCAACAGAAGCACTCGAAAATACCACTATAATATATTCCTAACAGCTTTTTATGTGGGGGACAAATTTCACAAGCTCCCAGCTGATTTTGAATATCCCAGTGTGGATGTGCCGACAGCTGGGTCGTTGTGGTGGCGAGGCAATGCTACAAAAAAGATTTTGCCATTTTTCAAAATTTCATTGGATGGCCTATCATGTAAAAGATCAAGAATACTCGGACCGAATGGAAGTTTCTAATGGATTTGTTGTACAAGCATCTTCGTGAAAAAGGCCGTGAGATGCCCAAGAACCCAAATGAGGAGGAATTATTAGATGCGTATGCAATTGCAAAAGAATGTACTGCAACTAATTGAGGTTTCTTTCGGGGCCAATCGAAAACGCCGCATGTGTCAATTGAAAGTTTTGACAGCTGTCAAATTGATGCGAGAGCACGCACATTGGCGCTCGAACGCATCGCCCATTCAAGAAAAAAGCGCGGAAAAAGTCCCTGCCTGGCGATTCCACCGAAAGCATATGCATTTAGCCAGATAGTTCGTTCGTTGAATATAATTCCTACATTCTGGTGCATGTGAATATCGATAAAATTAATTGGCTCCGCTTCCATCGTATTCTGCACTTGATGAGACCAGGGAGGGAATGTGCACATCCCATTCAGATTTGATGCAGTAGATTGATATGACCTCTGTATCGTCGACACCTTCAACTTTGCCACCGTGTGGTTGGGTGCTGCAGTGGGTCTTTTTCATGTCCGTGCTCATCACAGCGCCAGCCTTCTTGCTTGCTTCGCTTGACACTTGGATAGTTCTGTTGGGGCTGTTTGGTGGGATGCCTACTCATATTTTAGTTACTTCAGCAAGACTGCTACAAACCCGAAAATACTAATTTCATGTCGTCGCCATATCCTTCTGGGAGTTCAACCATTTGATCCTTGTACAGGCTTTTACAGCGCATCGGTACCCGCTGACTGTGCCAGAGTCTATATCGAGTTTGTTCTGAACTGTCCACTCCAAAAAGTCAAGAAAGTCATCATATTGAAAGACAGTAAGGTTTATTTTCTGTCCGTCTTTTCACTCCTCGCATGGCATGAGCATGTGCTCATTACCAACGAGATGCAACCACTTTTCACCTGATTAATCCCCGGTTTGTATCCCGTCCGGGTGTTTTCGGGGACAGCATGCAGTTGGCCTGTGCTTGCAGCAATCGACCCCGCGCAATCGGTGGAACATTCGTCCCTTCAAGATCCATTCCCGGATAATCGAGAGAATTATCCGGTTGTTCGGCGTAAAATGAATGCTTCCATTTTCAAAAAAGGCGCGCGCGACAACCATGCCGCGCATCACGCTGGACCTGCTCCGGAAGCGATCGGAACACAACGAAGGTATCGTCTCGACGTTGGAAGAGATTTCGCTCCATCAAGAAGAGATCG
>VJMH01005290.1:0-19530 GCA_009835185.1 Aphanomyces stellatus | reverse complement strand
CCGACGGCGCCACCATCTACACCAGCACCAACAACAACCGTCGTACAGACAACAACCAAGGTGCCCTCTCCGACCACGACAGCAGCCCCGACGGCGCCACCAACTACACAAGCACCAACGACAACCGTCGCTCAGACAACAACCAAGGCGCCGCCCACGACAGCAGCCCCGACGGCGCCACCATCTACACCAGCACCAACAACAACCGTCGTACAGACAACAACCAAGGTGCCCTCTACGACCACGACAGCAGCCCCGACGGCGCCACCAACTACACAAGCACCAACGACAACCGTCGCTCAGACAACAACAACCAAGGCACCGATCACGACCACGACAGCAGCTCCGACGACACCCGTTGTCATCACCGTGATTCCTACCACCACGACACCCATTCCGACGACCACCATCACGACACTGCCCACAACAACCACGACTTTGTCCCCAACAACCAAAGCTCCCGTCACCACGACCACTGCACCACCAAAGACAAGCGCCCCAGCGACAACACTGGCCAGTACCGGTCTCATGAATTCGCTCCTGCAGTTCCTATGGAGCAGCAACGGCAGCCCCATGGGCGCGACCAAAGTGTACCCGACCGTCGGCGACAACTGCATTCCGTATGTTGTTGCCGCGGGCGATTCATCCTGGGCGATCGTCAACACCATCTGCGGCACGAAAAATGGCTGTCAGGCAGGACAGACCACGGCGTCGACAACACTCGCGTCGACCAACGCCTTTTGCTCGGCCAGCATCTTTGTCGGTCAAATTCTCGCCGTGTGCTGCTAGTAACGACCATCATTTTACAACCGCCTGCATTCTCCGATCAGCCAGTCGTAAAATACATATATTTTTAAATTATTTTCCCACTTTCAAATGCCTGCGCAAGGCGAGCCAAATCTGTTGTCATAAAATAAACCGACCATGTAAAAACACCCTCGCCGCGATCGAATTGATGGCACAGCAGTTTTGCCCAGTTTGGGTCGTTTTCGATTCCCGTCATCTCTCCCTGCTTCGTCGACGGCGACGCCGCACACACGCGATGCCGATCTCATACTGCCTCGTCGCCAACAAGCACTGCCCCCTCGCCGAATGCGAGTACAGTGGTGGTGCGACAACTGCCGTGAGCCCGACCAACAGCGGCAAGAAGGTCAAGGAGATTGCGTTGCAACTGACAAAGAAGCTCAATTTTGACAAGATCGAACTCGAGATGGAGGCGATCGACTGCGAAGGCAAGACATACAGCTACCTCGTCGAGAACGAAGTCGTCTACATTTGTGTGGCCGACACGACGGTCGGCCGCGGCGCCGTCACGGCGTTCCTCAAACACATCAAGGCCCAATTCGAAGAACAATTTGGCGTCCGGGGCAAGATGACCAAGCTCAAGCTCGACATGCAGCGCGACTTTAGCCCGATCCTCAAGACACACATGGAGATGCTCTCGTCCAAGGGCGGCATGCAGAAACTTGAAGCGTTGCGCCAGGACCTCGACAACGTCAAGGATTCCATGCAGCAAAACATCACCAAGGTACTCGAGCGCGGCGACAAGATTGACCTCCTCGTGGACAAATCCGATTCCCTCAAGTGAGTCGTCGTCGCTGATGTCGTGTCTTCTTATGTGTGTCGCTAGTTCGTCGGCGGACGCGTTTGCCAAGTCGAGTCGCAACTTGCGCCGCACGCTCTGGCTCCAGAACCTCAAGATGTACATTCTCGGCGCCATCGTCGTCATGGTATGTTATCTTTGATGGCGCTATGTGTGTGTGCTGACACTGTCATGCGACGGTGCAGGTGATGATTGTCCTCGCCTACTTGTACTTTCGAAAGGGCGACAAGCCGGCGTCCGCGACGGCTTTATTAAGAAGAGTGTAATCCAACCGACACCTCCGGGGCGGTGTATGAGTCTCCTTGTTGGACGGCCGTGGCCAACCCCCCCGCGATGGCATGCAGGGCCGCGCAGAGGCCAAAGATGGCGGCGGGCGGCGCGTCAACATGGGTCCCGACGAGGACGAGGAGATTTGTGGGGAGGCGGAATGCTGTCATGGTGGCGCCCATGGCGGCATCGGGAAAGATGTCGGCGCGCAGCGTGGCGCTGGCGGGGAAGTAGGCACCGACGCACACCTACACCGACGAGTGAGGCCCAACACGACACTGGATAACATACTTCAAAGAGCAAAAACGAGCCAAATGTGGTGGCAAATCCGAGTTCCAACTACACGAGTGATATCACGCGGGGGGAGATATAGAATGGACTGACCGCTGGAAGCAGCATGCAGATGGACGCGGCGGCGCAGACAAGGGCGAGAGGTAGCGGCGCGCGCTGGAAGAGTTTGCCGCCGATGGCGAGACAGAGCATGAAATTGGAGAAGACGAGGCCGACGGGCACCTGCGTAGTGCTGCTGTGTTGGAGCGCCGGGACCCACAGAAACACTAGGAGCGAGGTCTCAGCGTTGCAACAAACATGTATAGAGACCAAAGATATACATGGCCCCTTCAAAGAGACTGTAGGAGAGGCCAACGGCAACAACGTTCCATGTCCAGACTCGAGAAGGTGACGGCGCGGCGGCGGCCGCAGCTTCCGTCGACTTGATGTCGTCGGTCGGCCAGTAGTGGACGATGAGTCCTGCGGCAACGACGGTGGCCGCGATGGCCAACTGGAACGGTGCAATGTCGCCAGCCACATCGGCGGCCACTTGTGCGACGAGACCAGCGACGATCGCGATGAGACCATTGCCCTCGGACGCGAGTGCAAACGTCGACGCGAGCAATGGTTCGGGGAATTCTACATGCATTGGTCATGGAATATATTGGCTGGGCAGGAGTACATACTGCGGCGGCGGTGCTCGGCCACCATGTAGCTTTCAAACGCAGAAAACAAGAGCGACGTGGAGATCCCGCCAAGGACACGACCGACAGCCAAGATGTAAAAGTTTGGCACGTGTTCGAGGAGGTTGATGACCACCTAGAGTGTGTGCATGTGGTGGGGTTGCGATGGAGAGAGGCAAGGCAACCTCAAGGAGACAGAAGACAAGGCACGCACTCTTGCGGCCGTACGTGTCGATGGCGTGGCCGACGATGCCGCTCGTGAGCGCCGACGAGAGGAAACCAATCATGAAGAGGGTGCCGACGTCGACGCCGTAGCTCTATGCCGTCGGTCATGAGACGAACAAGGGAGAGTGGACATGATGGACGATATGTACTTGGTAGAGTGTGTACATGTTGGGTCCTTGCAACCAGTCGGCAAACATGACGGTCCAGTAGACGACGAGGTACTCGCGTTGGAAGACAACAAAGTCTTTGGGCGTGACCTTCTTTCCTCCTGTGGCAGGTTGCGTGCTTCGCATCTTGTCGAGTAGATGTAGGAGCGCAAAGACCGTGGCGAGTGCGACGCATGTCCCGGTCGCCCACACGGGCCACGCGGCGGGAGGTGCGATCATACCGTTCGACACCTTATTTTGCTCGAAGGATTGCACAAAGCTATCCGGCATTCGATGGGATTATCCGGACAAATTCAAACACCAACCGTTTTGCAGCATTTTGGGCTTGAAGATTGGGTCGATGATGGTTGCCGCGTCCGAGCCAAGTGCCGCCGTCGCAGACGTGCATTGGTCCAAGACTGAATACGATGTGGACTTGGATCCCCAGGTGTGTCGCAACCTCGAAACCATCGGCATCCATTCGTTCTTCCCCATCCAACACGTTACGATTCCCAAAATCATGGCCACGGGCTACACGAAAGATCTGTGCATCAACGCCCCGACGGGGAGCGGGAAGACGATGGTGTACGTGCTGCCGATCGTCCAGCGTCTTGTCACGCGTGTCGTCCGTCGTCTGCGCGCCGTCGTGATCGTCCCGTCCCGCGATCTCGTCGTCCAAGTCAAGAAGGTGTTTGACAGCCTCATTGCCGGCACCCCGCTCACGTGCGGCGTCGCGATGGGCCAGTCCAACTTTACGACCGAGCAACACCACTTGGTCGACGCACACGGAAACAGTTTGGTCGATATTTTGATTGCCACGCCCGGTCGCCTTGTCGATCATTTGGAACAAACGCCGCGCTTTACGCTCCAGCATGTCCAGTTTGTCGTCGTCGACGAAGCCGATCGCTTGCTCAACCAATCGTACCAGGATTGGATCACCAAGCTCTACAACAGCATCTACGTCACGGAAACATCCGTCGAGAGTATACGACCCTTGTCGTCGTCGTTCTCTTCTCACAGCCACTATCGATCCTAGATTTGTCCGCTGCGGTCGCGACGCTCCACCCCGCGACGATTCGCCGCGCCGACGGCAAGAACCCCCATCGCATCCGCATCCCACTCATCCGGATCCTCCTCTCGGCCACACTGACGCGAAACCCACGGAAACTCGCGGCCATTGGCATGCCGCATGCCGAACTCATCACAGTCAACGATGCGATGGACGACAACCTCTTCACCACGCCGGCCAACTTGGAGGAATCAATGATTGAATGCGACAGCACCGAAAAGCCGCTCGTGCTACTCGAGCTCCTCGCGCAGTTTGAGAACCAACTCACGATCGTCTTTACGTCGTCCATCAACGCCACGCATCGTCTCTGTCGCTTGCTACAGCTCTACGCGACGACGCCCGAGAGTACATTATGCGTGGTTGGTGGTCGGTTGACAGTGTATGCTAGGCGTGCGTGAATTTTCGAGTTCGCTGACGCAGAAACAGCGGTCGCAACTCGTCCAGCAGTGCAAAAAGGGCGTGATCAAGACGGTCGTCTGTTCGGACGCGATGGCCCGCGGCATGGACATTGCCCACGTGCTCAATGTGATCAACTACGACGTTCCACCGTATCTCAAGACGTACATCCATCGCGTGGGTCGCACGGCGCGCGCCGGTCGCCACGGCCGCGCCATCACGCTCGTCAAACAAGGCCAGGTCAAGGGCTTGCATCGGATGTTGTCCAAGGCCAAAAAGGCCGACCTACCGACCTTTGCGTACGACGCAGAGCACATGAAAACCCTCGTGCCCCGGTACACGGCGTGCTTGGCATCGCTCAAAGACACGCTCGCAAAGGAGAAGGCAGGACACCTTGCACTCACGACCAAGGTGTCGCTGAAGCGCCCGATCGAGGCCACCGCGCAAGGCGGCGACGGTGATGGCAGTGACGAAGACGACCAGGGGGTCGTCGTCACATGGAGCCGAGACGACGTCAAGCGCAAGTTGATCGAGCAGATGCAGCGCCGCCATCTTGCGTAGAGCTTGTAGTGAAAATGCAGTCGTATAGTAGTCATGTGTGGTGTCTGTCTCTTGGCTGGGGCGGATAGTTGGGGGTTTGTGGGCGACTTATGCAAAACGGCAGGCCGTTGGGGTGTGAAGTAAGTTGACGGTCGCGTCGATTCCTTGGACGTCCTTGAGCTTGGCGGTGGCGATTGTCAACTGTATGTTGTGATCCGTGTGATCAATTGATTGCGACTGCAAGTTGCTGGTGTTGTCCGTTCGACACGAGGGAGACGCGGGCAAACGGAGCGAGGCACGCTCTCTATGATTTTATGGTGGACGGTGCGCAGGTAATTATAAGAGGACGTACTGGTATGTCGTGGAGAATGGTGTTTCGTTGACCTAGCCAGCATATATGGATTCAAAGGAACCTACTTACTGCTGTTTACCCTGGTCATATGCATGTCTTGGGGCCAGTGCCGACATGGTCTTCTCTGGTCAGACTCATGCACGTGGAGCGCTGCGAAGGACTCCGTGCCGTTGGGACTCACTGATTATTCGGTCGCGATGGAGAAATTACCACGTGGAAGGTGTCCGACACCCTTACTGGGCTAAAATCGCACGGAATTTCCAGATTACATACAAAGTTTAAGTGTTTCGTGAAATTATTGTCCTCAAAACGGTGAACTTAAATTCCAAGCTCCGAAAGCTCCAAGAACTCCCCGTTCCGCCGTTCATAGGCGCGTGCTAACCCTACACAACGGAACCCCCTTTGTAGTGCTTGGATGGTATTCTGTGATCACGCAGGAAATTCCCTCAGTGAGGGTTTCAGACACCCTCGCCGTGGGAATTTCTCGTCGTGGTGACATCTGGATGTCGGGGACGCTCTTGGGGTGCCAAGCAAGCTATTTTGAGCGATGTAATCTTCTTGGACCCTTGCCTCACCCTCTCTGCACAATATATTTTGGAATGAAGAGTCCGAGCGACGCCGCGGACGTGAGGCGACTGCACAAGCAGCGACACGACCGCGAGATGAAGCGCCTCGCACGCCAGGAATACCTAAGTGAGATCAAGCAACTCAACCACTGCATCCGCGTCATGACGCAGAAGCTGTCCATGTTGGTCGCGCGCCGAGGGCCTTCGTGCACCTTGCTTTCGTGGGACCAAGTGGTCCGTGCGTTGGCAGAGGATGTTATGAGCGCCACGGAAGCGAATGTGAAGTTGAAGCGAGCGCTTCACATGACGCAGCGCATGGCCGCGATGGTGCGCGTCACACTCTGTGAACCAATGATGGTACGGCGTGGCATAAGGTCTTTGATTGACGTTGACGACGACGTGTGTGAAGATGGAGCCCATGTACAACCCAAGGTCGTGGCGCGACAACGCGCTCTTCCAAGGGACGGAGCTTCGCCGCGTCGGGGCCGAGTGGCTCACGAGCCGCGCGTACACGTCAATGCCGCAAGCCATGCGGTCGCCCGTCGCCCTGGGACTGGCCTCGCGAGGCGACATTGCCGTGTCGATCGATAGCGGCGCCGTGCACATGCAAGTGACGAACGACATGATCTTCCACGGGTCGCTGGCGGAAACGACCGCGCGGGTGTGGGCACTCCAGACATGCAAAGCTCGATTGGAGTCGCCCATGCCTGAGGTTGCCAAGCATTGGGTAAGAATGAGCGACGTACTAGTTGGCTTGGAACCTCATGCATGAGTAGACGCTGGAAGCGGTGGACGAGCGCACGGCGTACACACGGACAGAAATGCTGGGGCGGCGCTGCGTGCAATGTCTCTCTCGTTTCTACCACGAACAAGACGACGTGAATGTGATGGTCTGTGTCGCAGTGCACCACGACGAAGTGTTTCCGTACGGCCCTGACGAATGCACGACAGACAACACAACCTGGTGCGACAAACAAGGAGAACAACTGGAGCTCATACATTATTCTAGGGTCGTGGTGCGCGCGTTGGGGCCATCGACGTGCCTCGTTCGGCAAATGTTCTTGTTCACACAAGGCAACGTCGCCCGCGACACCCCCATGGCTGTCTCGACCTTTGCGGCCGCGATGCATCGAAACGTGTTTCCAAACCAGCCATACGTGGCTCCGCAGTATTCGATTCTCACGGACGAAGACCATATCCCGACCATCCGGCACTGCCTCGAGGCGGACTTTGATGCCATCCAGCGACGAATGGAAGTGATGGTGACGAACGTTATGCTGCCCGTGAACGATTACACAGGGCAATAATGGAGTGGGTGCACCAGTTTTGTGGAGCGATGGGTGTACCTGGCGTTGCGACAAGGGGGATGTCAATCGTTGATGCTTCCATCATGAGGCTGCCATCGTCAGTTGATACGCCAATTCGCGTCGATGACGCCAACAAGCATCGTTGAAATTGAAAGGTTGTGGGTCGAAATTGTTCGTTGGCCTCTTGAGTGTGCAAGATATTGGATAAATCCCATTTCTCCATTCATTTTCCCACGATCGTCTATTTTCGGCAGTGGGATGTATTATTTTCCTGCATCGTCATATCTCATTTCATTGGCTGAAAAAATGCATTTATTACCAATCAAACGAGAGTCTAAGCTTAAGTGCAATGAGCAAAGTCGTAAATGTTATCTTTTCAGCAAATGATATGCGATTCAACGATCTGAGAATATTAATATTTACTGGGACGATTTTGGGAAAATAAATGGAAAATGGATAGATAATTGGGATTTGCCCCAAGGATTGCACCTATCATATGTATATTTTGATTTGACCTAGTGCGGGTGCGTCTTTATTTCGAGGGCGAGAACAGTCACCCAAGGTGCCATTTGTTCGGACCTCCGCTTGCCATGACGAGTCAGCGGGGTCGGCGGGTCGCGACGAATGACGATGGCGCCGTGTTCGACCCAAAACGCATCCAGAAACGACAGCGCGATCGCGAGAAGAAGCGCGTGGCGCGGCAGGAATACTTGGACGAGATCAAGGTGCTCAGCAACACCATTCTGCAAATGACGGCCCAGGTCGCGGCCTTGACGGCGCAAACGCGGCGCAAGGCATCAACTAGCGTCACCTCGATGCTCTCTTGGGAAGAAGTAGCATGGGCCATGCGAGACCACGTCCACTGCGCCGTGACGTCGCAGCATTTCCTGCGCAAGGAACTCGACGCGACCAAGCAGTTTGCGGCGCTCGTCCGCGTCCACTTGGATGCATGCCAGCCCATTCCCATGGCCCCGCTCTACTCGTCGTCGTCGTGGCGCGACACAGCGCTCTTTCACGGCGAGGATCTCCGTCGCACCGGCAGCGACTGGATCACATCCTCGAGCATGATGGCGATGCCGCCGCTCTTGACCAGTGGCGGTCTTGCGGACGACAAGAGCGAACACATCTCGGTATGGATGGAAGGCGACATCGTGCGCATGCAAATCCTCACAGAGGTGGTCTACCCGGCGTCGTTGGACGACACAACAGCCCGGGTCTGGGCCTTGCAGGCTGGCAAAGCCGAAATGGACCCACCTGCCGTCGGGACCACCCACACGGTACGTCGAACGCACGAACGACGACGACCATGACGTGGCACCACCACGTAGGTGCTCGAAGTTGTGGACAACGATATAGCGTACACACGCAGCGTGATGCCACGTGGTACCGTGCAATCCCTCTGCCGCGTCTATCGCGAACCCACGAGGTCCACCATGGTCTGTGTCGCCATCCTCCACGACGATGACTTTCCATATGCGCCTGACGACTACAAGCCCGACAACAAGACGTGGTACAGTCCCAAGTTGACTCATTGTCTTGAATGGCGGGGGAGGGTCACCGTCCACGCCACCAGTCCGCAGACGAGTGTCGTCCGGCAGCTCATGCGACTTTCGCAGCCGATTTTGGACCGCGATACAGTCATGCCGGTCGCCGAGTTTGCAGCGATCGTCCACAAAAAAGTGTTTGGAACAGTGCCAGCCAGGACTTTGCAGACAGACGACGACTGCGTCCGCTTGATCCGGCGGTGCCTCGTCGCCGACCACGCCTGGTACGAAGAGCGTCTGCGCCTCATGGTGTATAACGTACGGATGCACGACGTATAATTAGCTACCGATGTTTTCATTGGTGGTTCGTGTGGTCAGGCAGCCAATGGAAACGCAGCTATCCTTGGTGGGCGAGGTTGGAGAGGCGTGGTTGACAACCTGACAAGCTGGTGGCATGGCAACCAACTACCGTGTCTGTGGATTGCCGCGGCGGACTTTAGCCGACTGGCACGCCTCACACATCTTCCTCCTCGATCTGCGCGAGCCATCGGAACAGACGTACACGTTTTCATCACCGCTCGTGGTATCTGCTGTGTGTTGTCCTCGTTGTTCTCACTCTTGTCCGCGCCCGCCGCCGTCGTCGTCGCGGTGTAGGTCCACATTCCTTGGTCGCAGCAAAAGTTACGGTCGCATGGTACAAGCTCACTTGGATGCTGTTTGACATGGTCATTTTGATCTAGAATACCCCTCTCGCTCGACCCGGTTTGCGCTCTTCTGTCCCCCAGCGAAAGCCCACGAACAGATCGACTGGTTTACGAATGCCGAGCTGCATCCAACCAAGCGGCCCTGGCTCGTCGAGTTTTACGTGCTCGCGTCGGACACTGTATTGGTCGACGCCAAGCAGCTCTCTCTTGTGGCCGCCCATGACGCGCCATTGTTTCCACAACCGCGGCTCTGGACGCCCAATGGATTGATGCACCACCTCTTGCGTGTCATCGCCGCCGAGCCGCGCTCGAGCTCGTCGTCGGCCATGATCTACGACCTTGCTTGTGGTTCCTGTCGCGACATTGTCTACCTCGGCGAAGAACTGCGGAAACGATGCCTACCCTACCGCGTCTGTGGCATCGACCACAACAAAGCTGGGCTCGTCAACACGGCGGCGTTTGCGTCTCGGCGGGGCATCGGTGATCTATTTCAATTTGTTGAGATGGACTTGCGCAAGACTGAGCTCGTGCGGGCACTGCTCCTCCAGCCGCCGTCGTCGACCAAGTCAACGGCAGCCGCCGTGGTCAAGTGCGTCTTTGGCTGTCGATTCCTCCGCCGCGACCTCTTGCTTGCCGTGCGCGATGCATTGCCACGAGGTTCTATATTTGCATGGTCTCATTTTGTCATGCCAGACGACGGCGTGTGGAAGTGGGGCCACCCGACGAAACGCAGCGACATCCTCGACCGAGACGAACTCTGTAGGCTCTTTGCAGGCTGCGACTACGACATCCTTCTTAATGAGTACGAGTCCGACTCGGACCACGGTCGACCATTGAATCTCTTTATCGCAAGGAAGCGGGTGGCGTCGTATGAGTAGTGACAACTAGTCATGGCAGTTAATGGACATCGATTATACTGGTTGGAATCCTGAGCGACGAGATTGCATCACACGAGAGGCGATTTCTTGCCACATCCAAGTGGTGAAGATTCATGTGCGACGCGATCGCTCGCCCCAGGAAGTAGGTGTCGCTGTTTCCGAGTCCCTTTTCTCACCGCTCAATCTAATGGAGCAATATTTGAGCCACAGACTCCACCCCGATTTGCAAAACCCACGACAGCTCCGTGTAACCCCGTCAAGACATTCAATCAATTCAGCGAGCTTTATTTTAAATGAAGCTCGCTGAATTTGAGCTCGCTGGGTGCACTTGGTTCGCATCAATGACTGGGTGTTTACACAGGTTTGCCAGCAATCTCATCCACAAAGCTCATAATTCTAGGTCATATTCCTCGTCTGGTAGAGCAACAGCGCAACGAAAAACTAGTCCATTCCATTCAGGCATGGCTTTTCGAGTTCTCGTCCAAACACACAATCCTTGTACCAGTACTCTGGAGTACCATGCACATTAGACGTGTGAGAAACGATTGCGAATTTCGAAACGGACGGCCTTTCTGGTGTCTGTCTGCAAGTGTCTATGCAGTGCTCCACAAGAGCTTGTATTAGCCCGAACCGTGCAAGAATGGGCATTTCATGCATGTGCATGACGAAAACTGCACTCGAGCTTTGACTCAACTTTTTGCCCTCGAGAAATACGACGGAAAGATAGTTGTTCATGATGATAACAAAAACAACCGCCTTGTCCTGGACTAGCACCGTTTAGCACAGAATAATCACTTCCACCGACAAGAGTGATTCGCATAATAAATGGGCGTCCCTGAAAATCATCTACCACCCATACATTGTAACATCACGGTCTATTTATGAGCTGCTGTCGTATGTTGTTCCTTGCACTGTCGTATGCTGTTCACGTGATCTTTGCCTTTAAATTCAAAACAAAGCACCAACTTTGATCATTTCACCATTCCATTTCCAAATTGGCCACCGTCCGTCAACATGGTCTCTGCCTCCACGATCACGCGCGCAAGCTTGCTTCTCATCGTGTCTGCGACGGCGATTGCGTCTACGTGGACTTGCGTGAACGGACCAATCGCTAGCGATGGCAACATCGAATGCTGGTCGGACGACGGCCGTGACTGCGCCTGGGGGGCTAATTGCGCTGCTTTGGTCGCAACCAACGCCGAGCCCAAGCAGCCCTTGGTCTGCCTCTGCAGCCAGTACAGTGGCGCCCATTGGTGCAACGTAGCCAAGGCTGTCTTGGGCGCGCACCCCCCGTGTACGGTCGCGCCAGCTCCAACCCCAACGACGCCTGTTCGCAAGTGGACTTTAGTGGACGGTATTCCCCCTGTGAAAATCGCAAGTGATGGCAACGTTGAATGCTGGTCGGACAACGGCCGCGACTGCGCCTGGGGAGCCAATTACGCTGCTTTGGTCGCATCCAATACTGAGCCAAAACAGCCCTTGGTCTGCCTCTGCAACCAGTAGAGTGCCCCCAACCATTGGTGCAACATTGGCAAGGCTGCCTTGGGCGCGCATCCCCCAACGAAGGTTGTACAGTTGCTCCAGCTCCTACCCCATCCCCCACCACGACACCAGTTCGCAAGTGGACTTTTGTGGACGGTATTCCCCCTGTAAAGATCGCTAGCGATGGCAACATCGAATGCTGGTCGAACGATGGTCGTGACTGCGCCTGGGGAGCCAATTACGCTGCTCTGGTCGCATCCAACACCGAGCCCAAGCAGCCCTTGGTATGCCTCTGCAACCAGTACAGTGGCACACATTGGTGCAACATTGGCAAGGCTGCCTTGGGCGCGCATCCCCCCAACGAAGGTTGCACAGTCGCGCCAGCACATGTTTTGGCATTGAATTTGGCTGCAACCAACACCTTCAACGCACCGAAAAATACCATCTTGGTCTTCGTGTCCATGGTTACTGGCGCAGGTTTGGCGTTGGCAGCGGTGGCACTCAACAACTACCGTCGCCGTATTCCCTCGACCAAGGAAGAGCGCCAAATCATGTTGTAAGGGAACAAACCCTCATACGATACATAACTACGTATATTGAAGATATGTGTGGTCGAGATTGAGTGGTGGGTTTAGGGGTCTATGACGACAACACTGGGTTCAAGTAAAATGATCCTAGCTGAAAGTGAAGCACAAGCAGCGACTCTGGTGTCACTCATTGGTCATGATTCCACTACTGGCAATCATTCGTTTTTCTTTTGAAAATGAAAAGCACACAAGTCACCGAGATTGGAATATTCATGGCAATGGTCGGTTTGGATATTTCCTAACGTGTGGTGGGCGAGAGTCACAGCGGTGGGTTCCAATATGGCGAGCTATTCCATTGCGATCAGTCGCCCATTCTCTTTTGTTCTTGCGTGAAATACAGAAGTAATAGTGATATCAAGCACTTCAAGAAGTCTATCTATTCGTTCAGCATACCACTCGAAATCTGATACGCAACCAGTGGCGAAGATTCAAGTGCGACGCGATCGCTCGTGCCACGAAGAAGGTATCGCTGTTTCCGAGACCCTTTTCTCGCCGCTCAATCTAATGGAGCAATATTTGAGCCACAGACTCCACCCCGATTTGCAAAACCCACGACAGCTCCGTGTAACCCCGTCAAGACATTCAATCAATTCAGCGAGCTTTATTTTAAATGAAGCTCGCTGAATTTGAGCTCGCTGGGTGCACTTGGTTCGCATCAATGACTGGGTGTTTGCACAGGTTTGCCAGCAATCTCATCCACAAAGCTCATAATTCTCGGTCATACTCCTCGTCTGGTAGAGCAACAGCACAACGAAAAACTAGTCCATTCCATTCAGGCATGAATTTTCGAGTTCTCCATTGAAACTCACAAGTTCGTCGAAACACATAATCCCCTCCATGCCATGGAACGCAATCAGCGCCGACTCGAGGAAGGCAATGCCACCCCAGTATGAAGCAACAACTGCAATTATATTCAGTTGCCCTCGAAGAAACCCAAGTTGGTCCCCATACTCAAACGATGTGGGCATACTGCGCCTTCCAAGGTCAGAAATATCCCCATGCTGAATCAATTGTGATTTTGATGTCTAGGACGGAAATCACAATCATCTTGGTGACCTTTGCTGGTCTCGTTCAAGACCTTGACGATATACCAACCAGTCAAGGTCATTGTCCAAGATTTCATGTTGGTTTGATGGTAGATCGACAACATTGAATTATTTCATTCGGATTTGATGTCATTCCAATTGGTGTTAACTTCGCAGGTGTGTGTATTCGGCATGGTTCATTTGGCATTGATGGCATCTGGCTCGAATCTAGATGCCAATGACCTTTATTCGGTTGAAACTGTGGCTAGACTGCGCGCGCCGCTCAAATACTTGACTTTATATAATATCGTCAAATGGTGTCGTATGGGAAAGAGGGAGGCGGAGCCCAACGTGCGATACTGGTGGCCTCAGAGGTTGCAAGTGTCAGTTCTTGAAGCTTTGAACAGCCCAAACACGGCGCCATAGTTATATACGGCTGAGGAACACCCTATGCAACGAAATTTGTGATACACGAGTCTGACATTCTGAACTCAATGTGCGTTGGGTCCATTATTCTACAATTGATTTCTGAGTGGCGGAGGATCTTGAAATGGGGAAGTTGGCGGTCAAATATGTCAAACACATTGGACGGTCTACGATGCGTGGGCGCTCTCGCGGAACACAAGGGCGTTTGATGTGCCATGGCATCGCGGCGCACAAACAGGACATCTCTGCTTCGTTTAGAAAAATTCGATCGAGGTTCAGGTGCTCGAGGGTGGGTGCGTGTGCGACCACCGTGTGTACTGTAGCTCTCGATTGAGCCCTGGTGGAATATGAATCAGCGACTTGTCGTGACCGTTCAACGTCAGCCCGTGACATGGATGTTGTAACCATCTGCTTGCAGCCGTGGGAGATGATCGCAGCCATTTTGGTGCACGAGATGCTGTAGCGTAAAGTCGTCGACTCGGAGATCGAGGATCTTGGCCAACGCACTCTAAATTTGGCACTTCTGGTCATTTCGAAAAACCCACCGGACAAAGCCAAAAAGAGGCACATGGTGGGTTCCAAGCCATTCTCCTGAGTTGCATGCACCGCGTGACAAATACGGGGTCGTCGGCGACTGTGGTCCACAATGAGAAGCCGTACACCATGTCGTCCGCGTCTGGAATATACGCCGAGGCAGGCATGGCGGACGAGGGTCAGGTAACGATGTTCAAGGGTCGTGTCTCGAAACCCTAACGAGGAAGGCATGGCGGACGAGGGTCAGGTAACTATGTTCAAGGGTCGTGTCTCGAAACCCTAAATGGAGGCCTTTGATATGGTTGTGCCAAGCCTGGGGTCACCACTCAAAATTCGCGTCGAGGTTGCGCACTTCCAGCCCACAACGAACCGAGATGTGTTCGGTGCATTCAGTCACGCGGCAGTATGTGCTCAGGCAACTGGGGAAGGATGACGTTTCTGTTGTGATTGCTGGGGCGCGGTCAGAGCTCGTGACGGGAACGGTGTCCAAAGATCGGTGAGAGGTGCCCAAGTGCGGGGGGGGGGCGAAACGCATAGACATTCTCGAGCGAGACGACATCCGCACACTTTTTGCGAGCTGCGTCAACGACATACTACTGACTCGGCGCGTTTGTCGATTCGTGTGAATTTAGACTGTTCGAATTACGATAGCAATCCGCGCCCATTGGCTGAAAGTTATTCAGACGATTTGATTGGTTTCAATTGACCAATCGTATCATGGAATTCATGCTGGTCAATTCGTAAAATCACACCGAAGTCCAAATTTTGAGCAAAAAGGGACCGAGTCAAAAGAACGTTTCATTGGAAGGACGGGCTGGAGAGGTCGGGGACGCAGTCAAAGTCGGACAAGTGCACGCGGAGACGCACCATCTCGGCGAATCGCATCGCGTCCAAATCGGTGCTGTCGCGGCACGAGCCGTCGCTTGGTCGGAGGGACGCCACGAGGACTTCAGTGTTGGGTGACCCCGCGGCATAGTACTCGAGGTCGGGCGAGAGTGGAAGTCGATCCTTCGAGGCCATTGTCGCCGCGGTAGTTTGCCGCCGACGGACGACGACAAACGCAGCGACGAGGCCGACAACCGCACAGGCCAAACCAATTGAAAGCGGTATCGCCACGCCAGACGACGAAGTCGACAGGCTGCTGCTGCTGCTCTTGGTGTCGGCGGTTGGCGACGGAAAGCTGAAGCCAACCAAGCTTGGCGTTGGTGTCGGTTGCAAACTTGTCGCGACGTCTGTGGGTTGAGGTGCCTCGGCTTGGAAAGGGACATCTGTCTGCGGCTGTGGCACTGGTGTGCTTCTGGTGAGTGGTGCTGCGGACGTTGCTACTTGAGGTGGCTGTTGCGTCATCGTCCTTATGAGCTCTGTCGTGGGCGTCGGTGTTTCATTTTGTGGGATAGGCGTCCACGTGGAGACGATATCTGATGGACTGTCAGTAGTTGGCTCGGGTGACTCTGGCTCGAGCGTGACTTCAACTGTGGGCATGTCTGTCGGCGATTCCGTGTTGTTGGTGTTGTTCGTATCGTCCAAGGCGACGACAGCGAGGAGAAGCATGAGGCACCACCATCCTACGAGTACGTTCATGCTTGCAAGCTGCCTTGGTCTCGAGTGCTCGTTTGATTTTGACTCCTCCTTGCGGCCATCTTCACCGCATCTGATTTCAAGACCTGATAACAGTGGTCCGTTTACCTTAAAGTACAAGATATGCACTCGCTCAAAATACATTATTAATGCAAGATTAAATTCGAGCTAATTAATTTTTACTGTAAAATTTTGAATACATTGGCAAATTTGACAAGTTGACGACATATCATGTAGCTTAAACCTGCTGAGTCAAAGTTGAAGCTTTCGAAATGGTGGGGCACGATTTCTGGTCATTGACTTGGGAAGGTGCTGGACACCCGCTCGTGGAGGGCTGGAGCTGTTGCAGTGGTCTTATCTCGACCAAAATCGATTGTCCCCCAATGAAAGTCGAAGCATTGCCATCCGCTTTGCTTGGAGAAGCCCGCTAGTAACCAAATGGGACTCCATCAAAACGCAGCCAAATATGGAGGCATTGTCGAATCGGATGGATTTCCCTCTGACCTCATTTCCAAATTGTTTGTGTTGAGACACAGAAACATGCAAGATGTCGCCCATGACCCCTTGAAGAGGACAGGCTTCATGGTGAGAGTCTTCCCTTGGCATGAGTCAGCGCCCAACACAAGGTTGTTCGAATAGTCCGTGTTGTTCCTTCGTTTCAAAGCCCATAAAAAGACCGTCATTCCACGAACGCAAATGATACGTCAAATGGATTTTACATTTCTGCAACGCCAAGATCAGGGATCTGCAGCACACTAGAAGATTTCTCGCTCGGAGCCTGCTAGCATGAGCCATCGAGTTCAATTGTTTTATGATGGAGTTTAGTTTGCCGTGCGGTCGACGCCATCATGAACGAACGGTCGAAAGAGTCCACTCGGCTCGTCGGCAGACGAGACCTCTGTCCCTTGAAAACTCGATGTGCGAGAAGTTCACACACTGAGCCACACGCATTGGACAAGAAACTTTGCGATGTTCTGTCGCTGGCCGTGCCAACAAGCGTGCTGTCGCCAACGTCGGACCATTGTCGTGCAGGATTTGGGGGAAAGATTGTGCTTGGTGAGCCTCAGGTGTTCCTTGGAGAGAACGTTGGATTAGGCGTCCCTGTGTCGAGGATCAAGAGTAAGGACGCAAGACGTGGTCACGAGTGAAGGTGGGTGATCTGTGCTGGGACGAGGCTGTGATCCGCAGCCCACCCGAAGATTTCTCGCTCGGCCTGCCAGCATGGGCCATGGGCTCAATTGGTTTGTGCTGGAGAATGGTTTGTCGTGCGGTCGACACCACTCATGGACGAACGGTCGAAATCGTCCGCTCGGCTCGTCCGCAGACGAGACCTCTGTCCCTTGAACGAAACGACCCAACTCGATGTGCAAGAAGTTCACACACAAAACCAAAAGCATCGAACGAGGACTTTACGATTTTCTGTCGCTGGCCGTGGTAACGAGCGTGCTGTCGACAAAATCGGACCATTGCCGTGAATGCGTTAAGGTGAAGATATTATATTCGTCTCATCATGTCATTCCCTTCTAACCTATTTGAAACATGTCCCCTCCAACATCCAAACTGCGTCGTCTCCACGCGCTGAACCTGCAAATTGCATTGCAAGCACCAAGTCCTCGCCTGGACATATCTTATTACTAGGCTCTGATAACCAGAGTTAGCGCAATCTCGGTGTTCATCCAAGCTTCCTCGCATTTACACCACCGTCGCGACGAATCTATAGAGCTTCAACGTCTCCTCGGTGTTTGTGTCCATCGCTCCGAGTTCAAGGTCATACATCTTTGCACGACATTGTATTATAAAACAAAAGCAGCAAATGTGGCTACTTGGGGCAGCCATGGCCGCCGGCAAAGCGCATACACTTGGTCGTCTGGAACATGGAGAGCAAGTTGGACGTGACACCCGTGGCCAAGGTCGCAAAGCCAAAGATCAACGCGCAGGCGCCAACGAGAGGGTACTTGCCGCCCTCGCGCTTCCACTCTTGGAGCATCTTCTTCTGGTTGGGGTAAAACACGACCAAGCAGGACGCGAGGATCGTAAAGGCGTAGTAGATGGCGTAGCTCGAGGCCACTTGGTTGCGCGCGTCGTCGTCGTCGCGTGCAATGTCGTCGGCCGTGATGCGAAATTGGTCCGAGATGACGTTGGTGATCATCGTACCAAAGGGCGACGCCATGTTGGAGCACGTGGTCAAGAGGCCGTAGATCATGCCTTCGTTGCCAACGTCGGCGACTTCGACAATAGCAAACGTCGTAATGATAAACTGAACCGCGTTCGGGACGTACTCGACCAAGGGGACGCCGAGATAGAACCACTGGTTGCGCACCTTGCCGTAGATGGTCAAGTAGTTGACGATGGCGTCGATGGCGTTGGTGGTGAGCGTGACGGCCGCGAGCCAGACGCGCCAGTTCCACATGGTGCCCCATTTGCCCATGATGGCCAAGATCGCAGCAAAGAGGAGGTTGCCCACGGCCGTTTGGATCGAGCTGTTGACGTTCTCGACGCCGGCCCACGTGCTCTGGACGTACGGCGCGGCCGTCGTCGTGCAGTAGTACGCAAACAAGTTGTAGAAAAAGTTGAACGCCATGATCTGCCACACGCACCGGCGCTGGATCAAGCTCCAGAGCTGGTCGCGGTACTCGCTCCATTTGATCGCCTCCTTCTTTGGGTCCACAATGAACAAGTACGTGATGGGCACGGCCACGAACGCCGGCACGGTCAGCATGATGAAAAAGTTGTTGAGGCCCATGTCCCAGTCGAACGTGCCGTTGTACTTGTCCGAGTTGAGGCAGATGCCGATGATGAGCGTCGTGGTCATGGAAGTGATCGTGCGGACGCCGTAGATTAACGTTTGCATGCGGCCGCGGACGTGTTCGGGCTCGCGCTGGGCGTACTCGACCACCATCGCGTCCGACGGCACGTCCGCAAAGATGTAGCCGATGGTCGCGAGCGCGCAGAGCAACCCAACGCGCGTGCCGTGCGAGTTGACGTCAATGTTGTACGGGTCGTTCTTGCCGAGCTTGGGCACATACGGCTCACCGTGCTGGATGCACGACAAGACCAAGAGCGCGATGCCGCACAGCGTCCAGCCAAACATCATGTACGACTTGCGGCGGTAGCCCATGATCGGACACAAGTCCGAGAGCATGCCAACAAAGACCTTGAACGACCAACCCAGTTGGATCAACGCCTTGGCCGACGAGTATTGGGCCCCCGTCAAGTGGAAGTATTGGACCAAGACGTTGTACGGCACTTGGGGCAGTGCACCGTACATGATACCAACGCAAAAGTACTGGGCCAAGATCGCCAGCACTTCGGGGCTCGTGTAGACGGGGGCGCCACCTTCGCGCAACGCGCCATCTTCGAGGTCGTGGGGAGTCTTCTCGTCGTGGTAGTTGCCGTCGACCTCGTCCT